>APFE031088951.1:0-57458 GCA_000404065.3 Pinus taeda | reverse complement strand
GAACAATGAAACAACAATGGATGATGCCATAGAAGGAGTCAATGGATAAAGGGTTTAGTGCGACTATTGATCTACACACAATTTGTTTGAAACAAGGTGGTATGGTGATGTTGCCAGTGAACAATGAAATAATAGTAGATGGTATGAGATAAGGAGACAATGGAATAATGGTTCATACAATGACATGAATGATGGTATCTAATGAGCACAATGAAAATTGTATAATCAAGTAGCGGCGTTTGGAAGATTTGTTGTCTTGGTGTAGATTTTTATAAGACGTTTAACAGTGGTGACAACTATAGTGGCCATAGCAGATCATGTTAGAAAATTTCTATAGTGGCAGAGGAGAAGATTTTGGCTCATAAATCAGTTGTGGCAAGTCAAAACTAGAGCTGCAACAAGAACATCATAAATACAGAAAGGCTTAATTAAAATAGAAAGTTAACTCACAATGAAAAATAGATTAAAATCCAAAATGGTTGCGGTAAATATACTCATGATGGTGTAAGGCCATATACCAACAAAACAAACTTTGGATTATAAGTAAATAATATGTAAATACGTTCACATGAAAATTTTGGAGGTTTATGCTCCAAGTGTAACACAAAAAACTTACGCCATTTACTCTTCGCTAGGGTTGTAGAGTAACTATCTGTAAAACACTATAGAACTTGTTTTCACTCGCCCACCAATATTTCCTCCATGATTTTCTCCTGGCTACCTCTCAAACTTAAACACTTCACTCCTCTCTACTGGATCAATCATACAAAATGAATTTTACATTCATATTTACCTCAACATACAACTGACACATTAACATATGACGTAACCGATCACTAAGAGGGAGGATCAACGATTTTATATAATAAATGATTTTCTGAACTTGTAGGTGTTGTGGAGTGTAGGTAACAATTGCGGAGTGAATGTTTTCCCATACATATTTACCAAAATTTATTAAGTTCCTTAACATCTCTATTGTGTGGTGGAATGGCCAGTGTTGTACTTTCATTCACACTTTAGTCCTTCCACTTTCAAACAAAATCATAACCTTGTAGTAATTGATTAGGAAAGCATGGTGTTTGTTAGTGTGTTTAAAGTTATGGTTGGGATTAATATTTCTTGCACTCCCTATTAATCATAACTGGTGCCATTTCATATTCCCAAATAGTCTTTGAGATAAATTAAGCTTTCACTTGCCAATGGCTTTGTGAAAATATCAAAAAATTGTTACTGTGACCTGCAGTGCTGCAACACAATTTCACCATTATTAATCAACTATCTAATAAAATGATTTTTAGCATCAATGTGCTTGGTCCTCTTGTGAATGGAAAAATTCTTTGACAATGCAAGTTTGAAAGTTTTTTCATAGAAAATAGTTGTCGTTCCCTCTTCGTGCTAGCGAAGATACCTCAAACATCCTTATCATCCAAACTGCCTGACATGCTACTACTGTTGCGCTGAAATATTCAACTTCTACTGTTGACAATGAGACTATTGGCTGCTTCTATGAGACCCATGAAATGGCTCTGGAACCCAAATGAAAAACATATCCTAGCATGATTTTCTATAATTGACACGTCCTCCCCAATCACTGTCAGTGTATCCAACCAGCCTGAAATCATTTTTTGTGGCATAGAGAATACCATACTCCTTTGTTGCATTGACATACGTTAGAATCCTTTTGGCCGTTGCCAATCCACCTCCTTAGGTGTCTCCATGAACCTTGACACCAAACTCACTGCATACATTATATCTAGCCTACTGGTGATCAAATACGTCAACTTTTCTATCATACTTTTGTATAATTTCGGATTAACATTGTTGTTGCAAAGTTATTTTCTCAACTTCATCCCAATGATAATTGGAGTCGGTGTAGGCTTGTTGTTCTGCATTTTAAACCTCTTGAAAATGTCTGCTACATACTTTTCTTGAGAGATAAAAGTACCATTTCCTATTTGCTTCACTTCTATGCCCAAAAAATACCTTAACCACCCCACGTTAGTCATTTCAAATTCACTATTCATGACCTCCTTGAAATAAGCTATGGGAAAATCATCATTCCCTGTAAACATCAAATCATCTACATATAAGACAACAATAAGAATCTTACCATTTCTCTCTTTGATCTAAAGAGTAGGCTCACCATCACATTTTTCGAAACCATTGTCCAACAAGTAAGCATCTATCCTACTATACCATTCATGTGATTCTTGCTTTAGCCCATAAAGAGCTTTCCTCAACTGATACACCTTGTATTCCTTTCCTTCAACTTCATAACCACGTGGTTGCACAACAGAAACTTCCTCTTTTAGCACTCCATTCAAGAACATTTATATTATGGTTGTTTGATACAATTTCCATTTATGCTACATGACAATCACCACAACTGTATTCACTACCTCCATGCTCACAACTGGCACAAACATCTCTGCATAATCTCTTCCATGCTGCTTCTTGTATCCTTTGAAAACTAACCTCTTTGTATGCCTTTCAATCTCACCGTCAGCATTTTTCTTCATATTATAGACACACTTCACTCCAGTGACTTATTTTCCTTATGGAAGGTCCACAAATTTCGACGTGTCATTATTTTCTATTACTTCTATTTCTTCCTCCATTTCCGCAACCCATTTTTATTCTTTGACTACATACTCAAAATGGATTGGGTCATCTACATGACAAAATAATGCAAATAAGGAATTCATACCAGTGCTACTATCAATTTTATGTTGCCCATAAATCTCACTTAAATTTCTAAATTTCGGTCTTGTTGTGCTTGCTGAAGATGAGATTGACATGTCACTTGGTGTTGCACTTTGTGGCATCCTTGGAGAAACACTTGCTTGACCGTCAAATATTGTCCTATTATTTGTTAATGATATTGGTTGTTTCCTACTTTGTTGCACTTAAATAAGAGTAATGGGAGTCATTGTTGAGGAATTTCTTGTTGCTATCAATTCCTCTTTGTCCTCATGTGGTATAAATTATTTGACATTAACTGTCTTGTCTAAAATTCCATCGCATGCTTCCTCTTCTATGAACTATAGATCTATGTTGATTATGACCTTCTTGGTTGATGGATTGTAGAGATTGTATGCTTTGGATTCATCACTATATGCAAAAAATATGCATTTCTCCACCTTGTTGTCTAACTTCTTCCTCAACTCAACCAGAACATGTGCATATGCCACAAATCTAAAGACTCTCATGTGAGTGACATTATGCCTTCTCCACTCGATGCTTCTTCAGGAAGCACATTCTTGAAACTTTTGGCTAGACACGTATTAATGATATATGTTTCACAAGCAACAACTTCAGCCCAATAATCATTTTGAAAATGATTTTCCTTCAACATACTCACTGTTATTACCATAATGGTCCTATTCTCCCTTTCTACCACACCATTTTGCAGAGGTGTATAGCTTGTTCTAAATTTCTTATGAATTCCATGCTCCCTACAAAATCGAAGGAAATCCTTTGAGATGTTTTTGCCACATCTGTCAGTACTCAAGGCTTTGATGTAGTGTCCACGTTTCTTCTAAACAAGAGCCTTATATTGGAAAAATCAATTAAATACTTCACTTTTCTGTTTTAGGAGATAGACCCATGTCTTCCTTGTGTAGGCCTCTATGAAGGTCAATAAATAGTGGTCACCACCAATTGATAGTGTCTGCATTAGTCCACATAAATCTAAGTGGACAATATCCTAAGGTACCTTTGCCCTTATTGAATTTCCTGTTCAAAATGTCTCTCTATGTTTTTTGCTTATGATGTATCCTTCACATAGGCTATCTGTTTTTTCTATGAGTGGAAACCCCTTCACCATGCCTTTCTTATGCAACAAATTCAAACCTCCAATGTTGAGATAGCCAAATCTTAGATGCCGTAACCAATTTTAATCTTTAACCTCTCCTTTATAGTTCACTTGTGTAACAACTGCAACTGTTCTTTCATCCTCTTGTGAGATCATTGATAGTTGTGCTTGTGCACCTTCTTCCTTCAAATTTGATCTTATCTTTAGGGGAAACATTCTATCGCTTTTCATCTGATCCTTTGCAATCAACTGTCTACTTAGAGGCTTAACTAAAATTGTGCACTCGTCATTTTTGAAAAAGACATTGTAGCCCTGTTGCATGAGTTTTCTAATGCCTATGAGGCTATGCTTCAAACCAGGGATAAAGTAGACATATGAGATATACTTATTCTCCCTATTATTTGTTAGGATATTAACTCTTCCCTTGCCCATGACAAAGACTTTTCTATCAGTCCCTAATGTCACTTTAGATTTCACACTTTCATCTACGTTGGAAAACATTTCTATGTTCCCTGACATGTGGTTACTACACCGTAAATCTAGATACCATATATCACATTGTTTTTCTTATGCTACATTACAAGCTAAAAATATGATATCATGGTTCCAATTTTCTTTCATGAAATATAAACTTGGTGTGCTCCTAATTTCATGTTTTTCTTTCTACATTCATTTGCATAATGACCATAATTCTTATGGTTATGACATTGGACTTGAAGTTCATCATACCTCTAACCTTGTGCTTCATTTTTTCTTGGGCCTTGACTTGAATTTTGATTGTTTCTCCTTCCATTTGAGCTTGAAGGGTTTCTTCTTCCACATCTATGTGGGCTTCTTCTTCTTCCTCTAGCATATGGTCTTCCTCTACCTCTACCTTGAAGAGATGAAACTTTTGTCTTGAAGCCATGCTCCAATGGGACTATTCAATCTATGTTCATGAGAAAACAATGATTCATGAATCTCATCCAATGAGAGTTGTGACAATCCATTTTTCTCTTCTATGCCAAAAATAATGCCAGAAAACATTGCCAGAAAACTTCTCAAAACATTCTCAACTATTCCCCTTTCCTCAAGTGTCTCACGATGAGACCTAATTTGAGTAACCAGTCAAATTAAACTTGTAAAAACACGATTCCACATTCTGGTATTCTTTCATACAATGTGTATCAAAATCTCTCCTTGGCATTTGTAGCTTTCTTGTCTTCACTTTTTCCATGCCTTGGTAGGCGATCTAGAGGCTGTCCCATGCTTGACTGGACATGATTGCTACTACAACCCTTTGTAAAATAATTTCATGGGCTTCTTGAAAAATATAGAAAAGGTATTTTTCATCCTTCTCCCTGCTGTCCCTCAATGAATTCCTTTCTTCTTGAGACAGGACGTTGTATGCTGCTGCATCTATTGGACATTGAAAACCATTTTCCACCAAATTGCAAATCTCTTGAGAAGAAAACATGGCCTTCATCTAATATCCCAATAATAATAATTTTTCCTATTAAATTGAGCTATCTTTGGTTTAGTTAAGCTTGTTCTTGACGTTTCCATTTCACAGTTAAAAAAAAATAAATTCTATGTTCTAGTAAATATGCTCAAAAACAATTTGCACTCAAAAAAAATTCAACTGTTGGTAAATACACTCATTTTTACACTAATGAAGTTTAACCTACTTTGCTATCATGTTAGATAAATTTTACAAGGGCACAGGAGAGGATTCTAGCTCAAAAATCAGTTGTGGCAAGTCAAAACTATAGTTTTGGCAAGAACATTGCAACCACACATAAGCTGAACTAAAACTGAAATTTAATGCACAACAAAAAACAGAGTAAAACCCAAAATGGTTGCAGTAAATTTACTCATGATGGTTTAAGGCCACATCACAAAAAGCCAAACTTTTATTATAATATAAGTCATATCTAAATACATTTGCATGACTAATTTGGAGGTTGTTGCTCTAGGTAAAACACAAAAAAATTATTGCGATTTATGCTTCACTAAGGTTGCAAAGTAACTATGTGTAAAACTCCATAGAACATGTTTTCACTTGTCCACCAATATTTTCTCCATGATTGTCTCCTCACTACCTCTCAAAATAACACACTCGACTCCTATCTACTTGCTGAAACATACAAAATGACTTTTATATTCATATTTACCTTAACATACAACTTAGACATTAATACATGACAAAGCCAATCATTAAGACACATGATGGGTGATTTTACATAATAAATGGTTCTCTAAACTTGCAAGTGTTGTGGAGTGTAGGTAATAGCCACAGGGTGATTGATTGCCCATATGTATTTACCGAAATTAATTAAGTTCCTTAACTCTCTACTATGTTGCAGAATGGTTAGCGTTGTATTTCTGCTCAGAATTTAGTCCTTTTGTGTGCAAGAAGAATCACAATCCTACAGTAGTTGGCTGGGCAAGCATAGTGCTTATGAGTGTGTTTAAGGTGGTGATTGGGATTAATATTTCCAACAAATCGTACAACAATTTTATGCAATTAATTAAATTTTATGGCTATTAGAAAAGAGTGGTAAGGAGGTGGTAATCAGTAATACTATTGTAATGTTTTTGAAATTGTATTAATGAAGTAAAATTCTCTTAGCACGAGAATGATTTTTTTTATTGAGTTGCATAGTGAGTTGTAGACATCAGTTTGGGTAGTGGCTCTATCACTGAGTGTGGTGTTGTCACTGAGTGTTGTCCAAGAAGTGTAGGTAGACACTGGTAGCTAGTATGATCTTAATGGTTGCGGATGATGTTTTGGATGGTCACTGATAGCTGGAGGACAAGGGAGGATGGTTAGGAGGGATGCTTTGTCTAGGTAATTTTTTTTTACTTTTAATATTTTTTATCATGTTTTCTATATAATGATATATATAATATATATATATATTATATATATATATATATATATATTTCATTTTTATTTTTATAATTTTTTATAATTTTTATATATTTGTTTGATTAAAAAAATTTATATACAAATTTTTTCTTCATAAATTTTTTTATTCTATATTTATTTCTCTCTCTTATTTTTCACTTTATTCTTTTATTTTTTTCAGACCAAATGTTTGATGGCGAAATGGAGAACCTCCAGAAACTTGTGTAGCTAAACACTTGAAATGCCACAACAATGAAGTTGACAACAATTCGATGGCCAAAGGCTGACTCCAAGCAATAGTTGAGTGGTCAGTGGATTGAACAACTCTGATGCCAATGTAACAAAAAAAAATGATATAAGTAGTGGAATAATCGTAAAAAGACTGAAATATGTAAACATTCATAATAAGACAAGTAATCTTTATAAAATATTGTATATAGAGTTAATGAGAGGATGTGAATGTTACAAATAACGCTTGCTTATGTACCTAGGGAGGTGCCACTTCATGAATCATCATCTTCTTTAGACATTTTTTTCATTACTAAGGATTATTTAGTTAATATTATTATAATTATTATTAGTTACATTAATTTTATTAATTTTATATGAATTATATTCAGAACAAAGACATATCCAATTACAGTTACATGAATTACATAATTTCAACAATGTTCCTATTGGTCCTTTCTACAAAATCATTCTAATGAGGAGTATAAGAAGAATAATACTTCCACATCCAATTGATCATGTTACAATAGACACACTCATTAGACTTGTACTCTCCAACTTTAACCCTTCTTAATATTTTTATACTACACCTTGTTTCATTTTGTACAAATAATTTAAATTAACAAAACCTTTAGCACACTTTTCTTGTTATTCATGAAATATATTTTCAATTTTTATAGAACTATAAGATAACTTCCAAAATCCGAATTAACAAATGACTCTCTACAACATGTTCCTAGTCACCTCTTATGGTTCCAACAAGCATAGTGAAGATCAATGATGGTTAAATATTGATGAAGTTACTAGCCATGAATATTACTTCCATGTTATGAAAATGTCATTTTTGCCTAATTTCACATGTGTCAAGAATGTGTAAATTTTGAACTTCCATGCCTGCCAAACAACTGTATTGATTTGCATTGAACTATTTTGGTTGTATTTATAAATTTCTTTCTGAATCCTAGTTCATTTATATATTTTAAGTGGAGTGTATTTGCATTTGTCATCCAATTTCAAACATTAACTATTTACAAGTGTCTTTATCCACATATGTTTCTCCCTAGCCAGTTGACTATGGCAATAGATGTCTCCATCTCCCATACCATGTGTTTCCTAGAATTTTATGTTTTAGTAATAAAATCATCCATTTTTTTTGCAACTAAGTCATCATTGGATATTAACCACAATTAGGTGCATTTTCCCCTAGACAGTTAAATGTCATTTTGAAATTCGATTCATAAAAAATAACATCTATGCATAATCCAAAGGAAAATATTCTATATTCTTTGGCATCATGATTATATCCATCAAACATGCCTATTTTGGTAAGCTTGGTTCTATTGCCAAAAGATAAGTAAGAATATGAGAGTAAACCAAGCACTGTAAAATGATCAATAGAGTGTTTCACTCCATGAAAAGCCTCCTTAGGTATAATGTCGCTCAATAATTTATGAGAGTGTTCAAAATACTAATGTAAGCTTCCACTAAAGAACGAAAGCATACCATATTACTGCAACATGCATTACATAATTTCAAACATCATCCTATTCTTGATTTCTAAAATCCCATTCTATTGAGAAGTATTAGGAACATGATACTCCCCCTTATTCATGATATAGGATATATATTCATTAGAATTGTATTCTAAAGCATTATTACTTCTTAAAATATTTTTAGTACGCCATATTTAATTTTCTGCAATGAATTTAAATTTACAAAACCTTTCAAAAGAATTATTTTTATTCATGAAATATATCCTACTTTCCCTAGTAATATAACCTATGAAAATAACAAAGTAAGCAGTATACAATGTGTCACACACATAAGAGTTGAAAAAGTAAAGAATATTTCTAATAGATTACTCACCAATTGTGTGATAATTTTGCATAATACATGCATAACATAAGCCATCATTTCTTGTACTCGACTTTCCTTAGGGTATAAAGATTTAAGTGATGAAATATTTTTACTATGTCTAATATGTAATAGTATATACCATGTAGGAATTTTAGTAGACATTACCAAGTATATTATTCATATACTTACCTTCAATTTGATTGAAATAAAATTTAAATACTAAAATTTAGCTCATCCTTTGAAGTGAAGACAATTTGAGTATAACTTATTATTTTATTAAAAATAAATACTAGAACCTCAGAAAGTGTTTTATTAGCATTACAAAATCTAGCATTAAGATTAGGGAAATAAAGATATCAACTACTATTGTCACTTTAGTGTGGTTTTTTCTACCTATTTTGTGGTAGGATTACATCCCCACAATGGAAACTTCCCCAACAAGACTTAGGAACTAGGTTATAGATAATGATGTGCATAGAGATCAAACTAATCTCTTATCCATATACTATCCTTTTTTCAATTGATATTTTTCATTTCACATTTTCTTTCATTTTTGGCTATATACTATTTCATATTTATTTTACCTACATCAAACTCTTAAGCGGAAATTTTAGAGGAACTTATTCAAAGATGAGCATAATGGGTGCCAATATTAGTAACAAATGGTAATTTACTCAAAGAAGGGATGTTGATCCAAGCGAATAATGGAAAGTGATAAATATTGATTATATTAGGAAATATCTATGAGTGGTTTCCTCGTTCTAGACTAGCTATAAGTAAATAACCTTTTGAGATGAATCCTAGGAAGAAGGATATACTTAAGAGTAGTTAATCATCTAGCGCAACCTATGGTTCATATTAGAATGTCATTTACATTAAATAATATCACATTATTACAAAAATGTTTAGTATGACTTATAATATATGACTCAACCTCTTTTAATAAATATTCTATATGGAAGAGTAAAGCTTATGTGGAGAGTTCTAATCTATAACTATAAATGTATCATCATGAGGCTATTATAATCGAAGATAATCAAATAGGAAAAGAAAATTATCCTGGGCATTAGCTATTTGGATGTGTAACATCTAGCTCCAAGTAGGGGACATGTGCTCACCATAAAGAACATGAAAGAACGCTTAAATGTGGAGCACATGAGAATCCTAGCAGTCCTTGGTGCTAGCTGACCTATTACCTATACACTTAAGGAATTTTTTTGATAACGTTGCATGTAAACTTAAGAATAGTGTTGATAATTACCCTTGTGATATAGAAGAATCATAACTCTTTCGCAAACCAAATTAGTAATTACATCTAATTATGGATGTTAATTAGCACGAAGACAAATAAAAAAGGATTCAAACAAGATAATGAAAGGAATAAATTCCTACTCTAACCTATTACTCTTAAATGCATAAAGTCCCAACGTAAAGGATAAGAAACTTTCCATCTATTGGTAATGGTAAATTCACTCCACGAAGGTTGAAAATATAAAAGTAACTATCTATTCCTATATTTCCATGGATCCTATAAGGACAAGGGTTATCATCAACAAAAAAAAATTCCCCAAATTTGAAATAATTATATTTCTTCTTGAATAATTACTTCTTCTCCCTTATAATATTTCACTAATTGAGTTCAATTGAAGGTAAAGAGTTTTATCGATGTATACTTCTGCTATATTCTACATGAACCTTCATATTGGACTGATGTAAGCTTCAAAATGCTTCTAGGACAAATGAAGGTTTAAGGGATCACGGTGCTCCTTTCTCTATGAAATATTTAGAAGAAAAACGAGATAGAAGGAGATAATTATATTGACTTTCTATAGATGTCGTTAGATTGTAGGGGAATATTTATCCAAGAGTTCTCAATTACTACTAGATATATGATGGTTGTGTCCATTCTATGTCTTCAAAATTATAAGGGATGTTAGGTTCTCTACAAAGGATAAATGCTGGGCTCTATACATAGGATAAATGGCCTTTGGTTTGATGTGTGTATGTTAGCACATGATATATACATCTACAAATGGCCACCTATGGTAGATAATAACTTTCTTAATAAAACCAAACGTAAGAAATCCTAAGCATCAACGAAAATTGTGTCCATGAGTCCAACAATATCATGACTAATAGCTAGAGCCACCTTGACATATTTAATCATACCACATACCTAGATATATTTGCAGTTAAATCAACACATATTCCTACAGAGTAGAGTGATTTATAAATTTAATTGATTCATGATATTTAGTGGAAATATATTGGAATATGAGTTACAATTGGAGAGGCTATAGAATCAGGCATATACATGTGTATAATAAAATTATCTAACAGTAATGCAAGTAAGGAAAGTCCAAGTCCCCATTTTTTCAATCACAATACATATTTTATAAGGGTACAAGAGAACCATAATGTCCTTTATGAATGCTAGAATTCTTCTTTATCTTACTTTTTTTGGTTCGAGATTTACAAGTTCCAAGAAAGCGACAAAAACATTCAAAGCTGGAAAATAACATAAAAGAAATTCATTTCACTAAAAACCAGTTATCCCTTTAGAGTTCTATAATGTCCTCGATACAAGATTGATTATTGTTATTTTCTTCTTCACTTCATCCATATTGTTGTGAATGCTTTCGACAATAATATAATTCTTAATAAAGTTTAGCAACAGTGAAAACAACACATGCTACTAGTGTTCGAATTGTTATGAACATAAAAATTGCAAGTAAAATTTAAAAAGTCATTTTTTTTAGCAAACTCACTTCTTTGGGAAATTGTGAATGCTTTTGATAATAATATAATTCTTAATCAAGTTTAGCAAGAGTGAAAACAACACCTGCTACTAGTCTTCAAATTGTTATGAACATATAAATTGCAAGTAAAATTTAAAATGTCATTTTTTTAGCAAACGCCCTTCTTAAGATTTCTTATTGACCAAGTGATCCTTCATGATAATGTTCCTAAGGTAAAATATCTTCCTAATTGATTAGTACATAATCTCTAGCAAGAATTTTCTTTTGAAGTGCTTTTTGGGCATCTTCAATTAATCCTACTCATATATTTCTCGCTTCTCTTTCATACACATTGTAAACATGAATTTTGTAATAAAGACACCTTTACTTGGTTCCATTGTAGTAGATAGTTTTTAGAAGTTAAGAATACCTTGTATTCTAATCATATTCTAAAAATTCTAGATGTCCAAAAGTTATTTGAGATACAGATGGTTCTTATTTTACCATATGGACTATATTAAAACAAGGAAGCCACGTCCTAACCTATCATTCTCAAACATCGTCCGAGAATAAACTCAAATATATCAAATATAATAAAGATTTTTATGTTGTTTTGTAAATATAACAGTATACATCTAATTTATGAAAGAAAATTATTCCTCGGGAAATATTTCCCTTAGATTCGTATCAACTCTTAAACTGAGATTTAGGAATAATGCCATCTCAAACGTATGTCCTAAATATGATAATTCATTTTCAAGTGGGTAACATACAATGCTTTCCTCCTTCTCAAGTACTAAATATTATGAATGTACATCAAATACAAATGAAGGATGGACAATGTTTATGTTCCAAGTCCTTTTCCACGATCAATATTGTACATTCTCCATCATCCAATGAGAATTGTTGAAAATCTAAGAATAAATAGTGAAACCATTATCACCATGATATTCAAATCTAATGACATAGAGTTTCTAATGTTTCTTTTGAATTTCCCCTCTTTTAGGCATGCTACAACTATTAACTAGTAACTTGTTATGAGCATCCTATAAATTTCTTTATATCCACCAATACTCATCACCATAAACATAAATGTCCTTCTTCTTATCCTCTTCAAAAGTTTATGTAGATTCACTCTCACATTGTCGAATACAGATCTAAAAAATTGATGATCAAGAAGCTTGTAAAGATATTATGAAGTCATAAAAAAAAATGTTGCAAGATGCATGCCTTTTACATATCCCTTGTAAACATCATCAATTATCAATCATATCACCCTTGTTGGAAATCAGATTATTGGCATGAGATACTACTTGGAACCCACCAATATAAAGATCAAACTGTCATAGGTGACTCTCCTGTGTTGATTGTATGGTTGGATAAATATCATCCAACACTGTAGAATTTCTATTAGGTGTTCTATCCATTTTTTGATGCAACTATTTTCCATTCTTAAACTGATTGTTTGAGGAGTTGTGACTTTTTTTTTTTGGCATTCTTAATTTTAAAGGTTTATATTATAGAGGTGGGATGTTGGATATTAGTGAGATGGGATTTAGATTATTTTCATACTTTACTAGAATTTTCTTTAGTTTGTTTTCATTTTAGTCTATCGAAATTCTATGAAATTCCAAATTTTTATAGACTTAGAAGGGATGTAGAAACTGTTTTTATTGTATGAAGCCTAATGAGGTTGGAAGACCTATAAAGCATTATAAACAATTAATGGTAATATAAAATTTTTATATAAAACGTTTAATAAAATAAAAAATATAAAATGAATGAATGTTTTACTCTAACCGTGAATTGAACTTATGGCTCCAAAAACTCCATGCCATTAAGGAAGTATTCCTTTTTGATTTTATGGTGAGAGAAAAATTTAGTTTAGGTAAAATTATAAGAAAATGTTTTCACCCACCAATATGACACATGTAAGGAACCAATCTAGTATGGATTTGGCCAAATTGGATTATTTTACTACTAATATGGCAAGTTCATACACTAATTAGCTAGTTTAATAACAAATTTGTGCCTCAATCCAATTCAAGATACGAGAAAATTCCCTTTAGGGTCAATGAAATCAAGTCTTGTAGGATGATTTGACATGGTCAACATGAAAACCAAAAATTTACTCCATGTTTCCAAAGAAAATATCAACCAAAACTACCATTTTTCAACACTCACTCTTAGCTAGGGAGGTACTTTTTATTCATTCTCTCTCAAGATAAATCTCTTCAACCGATACATTGGTCTCTTAGTAAAAACATATGAGAGAGATTAGATGTAGAAGTCTCATTATAAGGAAAGGTACATAGCATCAAAATCATCCCAAAAGATGAAACACAATGACATCAAAATTATTACCCAAATACCATGTGATCAATCAATGAGGCCAAAATCTCCAACCATATACAATAGTTTCTCAATCAGGCATAATGACCAAAGAGAGTACACAGGGTCTATCTCGCTAACCATTAGAAAGGTCTCTCAATCCATGACCCAAGGGAGGAATCCATATCTTAATATAATCTCCATGATGATTTAGTCTCTCACTAAAATACAATGACATAAGAGAGAGAACTAAAAATTAGTGTCTCTAACGAACCTACTAGTCTCCCAGTCAAACACAATGACTTAAGGAATCACTCCAAGCCTCAAAACTGAAAACCAAACTCCCCGACCATATTGGTTTCATAGTCAAATACCCAAGGGAGTATATATGAAAATATTCCTGAACATAAGTTCTATCAGTCAATCCCAACCAAAATTTTTAATCACATGATGTTATCAATCGGTGCTCCTTTATGAGAGAGGGATTCTCAATAACACCATGTTGTTACTTGAAATGAGCAAATTCATCTGAGACAAAGATTTTTTCAAAAACTAAACAACCTTATCATCTGTAGGGATATACTTAAGCCTCACAACACCACTTTGGATAATATTTTGGATGTAATGGCACTTTATCTCAATGTTCTTTGACTTGTCATGAAAATTTGGGTTCTTATAACACTTTACAGAACATTGATTATCACAATATACAATGGTTGATTCCAACACCTAATCTAAAAATACAAAAAGAAACTTTTGAAGCCACATAGCCTCACAACAAGCTAAACAATGAGCTATATAGTCATCCTTAGTTGCACTAAGCGAAACAAAATTTTTCTACTTACTGTACCATTAAATCATAGTGGAGCCTGACCTAAAATAGTACTCATAAGTGCCTTTTTTATCATTAGATAAATCATCCCAATAAACATCAATAAAACCAAGAAACTTCCATTTTCTATTAGAAACATATCTCATACCATAATCAGTGGTACCACACAAATATCTCAAAATATGTGTCATTGCAACCCAATCCACATGTTCAGGTTCAACCAAGAATTAGCTCAACACATTCAAAACATAGCAAGTATTAGGTCCAATGTTTACAAGGTAGTTCAATGAGTCATCCAATTTGCAATGCATAGAAGGATCAATCAAAATAGAATCACACTCACATATCTTTTCCAAATTTGTCACCATGGTAGTGTCCATGGAGTTGTAGTCCATCACCCCAAATTTTTGAAGGATCTTAATAGTGTACTTTCATTGTCTAACAAATATTTCATTAGGATTTTTTGAAATTTCCAACCCCAAATAGTAATGTGTAAGACTAATATCCTTTAGCTCAAATACATAAATCAACTCCATCTTACACTGGACAATGAAAACCTAAGCCTCTATAAAAAACAATTAATCTACATATAACAACAAAACCAGGGCCTCACCTTTAACAATTTTGAAGTACAAATTTGGATGAATGCCACTCTTTTTGAAAACAAGGCTCAAAAAATAGTTGTCAGTGTGAGAGTAATATGCATGAGGATCCTGGTTAAACCCATGCAAGGCTTTCTACAATTTTTAAACATGTGTCTCTTTATCATGAATATAAAAGCACTGAGGCTACTCAATATAGACATAACCTTCAACGTCTCCATTCAAAAAGGTAGTATTGACATCCATTTGATGTAATTTCCATCTGGCAATAGAAGCACAAGAAATAAAAGTTTTAATAGAATAATAGTTATCAATGAGAGAAAATGTGTCTACATAATCCTCTCATTCTTTCTCGGAGAATCCTCATGCCATAAATATTGCCTTGTACATATCAATAATTCCATCAGTTGCATGATTTATTTTGTAGATGCATTCGGAGGCATAACAAATTTCTCTTCAGGTCTGGGCATGATTTCCCAAATATCATTTTTTAATATATACTAGTACTCTTCAATGATAGCATTGTTCCAAAATTGATGTTCAACTTCTTTTTTATAGGTGGATTCCTTGGATTCAATAATCTTAAACATCATGGGTTCATAACCTAAATACTTCTTTAGCTTCTTTATTTCATTAAAGGTCCCATGAGTTGCAGTGTGTCATCTAGCTTCTTTTAATCCGAGCAGGTATCTTTCTACTCTCACGTACAGTGACTCTCAGGGAATTAACGAATTCATATGGATCATCAAACTCTTCATGAGGATATTGTTCCTTAGGTTCACGTTCTCTAGATTTTTATTCCACATTGTTTGGAACCACTTGTATCTCATCGTTAAGGTCCAAATGTGATCCCTTGGGCTTCGAGAAGGAGCATTATCATAAAAAATGGCATCCCCACAAGTTTTAATAAAACTTTATCCTAGTACATAGACCTTTAAGGCATTTTATTTTTCACTACAACCAAAAAAAAAATCCTTTCTTCCAAAACGTTTCCAGTTTTATCGTTTTCACCTTAAGAACATCAACATAAACACAACAATTTTTTTTATTAAGTGCTTAGCATTGGGTATTTCACGCGTGAGACTTCTTTAGGAGTCTTGTAATCCAATGCTCAATGTGGACATCTATTTTAGACATAAACAAATTTATTTGGAGCTTCTCCCATATAAGCATCAACAACTCTCGAACATGAAGCAAGACTTTGGAAATTTCAATAATAGTCATATTATTCCTTTTAGCAATTTGATTTTGTTGAGAATCATAAGGAAATATAAGTTCCTACTAAATTCCAGCATCCCTCAAGAAATAATCAATTTCTTGGACACACATTCTCCTCCATTGTTAGATCTTAAAGTCTTTATTGTTCTTCCAGTAGCTTTTTCAACCTATGCCTTGAATTCTCGAATCTTCTCAAATACTTCATCTTTTAGTTGTGAACAAGTTTCAGTATCCATATCTCATTCATAACAATTTTTAATCAATGTTTCGAACAACCAATTGTGGTTCATCTTTAGGATGAGATGAGAGTAACATCGTTGTATTTCAAGCAATAAATCCATGTTTTGTGAGAGTAATCATCAATAAAATTGACATATTACAAATGACCACCCAAGGATTTGTGAGAGATGGGACCACAAACAGTAGAATATATTAAGATCCAAGATTCCTTTCGACCTAATATCACTTCTAGTAAACCATCCTTTGACATTATTGTTAGAATTTGTAGTAAGAAAGGCTCAATTTGGATTTTTCCTTAGTCAAATTGAGTAATTCAATTTTCCACATCAGCAGGATGAATTGGATCGTAGTTAGCTAGAGTGACATGGCCTCCTTTACTAGTTAACTTAGTAAATATGAGTTAGAGGCTAGAAGTAGATTTGTGCATGTATTGGTTGCTAAAATTTAGCAATCTAGTTCAATTATTTCCAATTTGACTCTATACACTTAGCTCAAGTACCAAGTTGAATGATTTGAAGATTGGTTGAGTAGTAGAACTATTGTTAACTTAGTGATCTCTTAGTTAAACTAGTCAATCAAATAAAAATAACCCATATATGCATGGAATTCAAAATTCCTAGCTAGAGTGGAGGAAAAGGCACATTGTAATTATAAATTATATACTAGTTAAGTGTACAAGCTTAGCAATTGAGAAGGTGAATCATTCCTTGGGAATTGCACAAGAAAATAGGAGGAAATTCCTATCTTTTAGGAGCTAATTTCCTCAAGGATTGTGTAAGGAAGTAGAAGCAAGTTCGAGCCTTGAATTTGATAAGTGGGTGCCAAGGCAAGATAATCAGAATGAGAACACGTTTGTAGTGAAGGTTGTACTTCAAGATTGAATCAAAACATTGTAATAGTTTCTCATTTTCATCTTCTTAATGAAAAGTAACAAAGGGGTTCTTCCGAGTCGGGTTCCCTTGTAAAATAATTGTGTTCTTGTAGTTTTTATGGATCCATGTCATTGCATGTGTTTATAAATTGTTATTTCCATTCCAAAATATTCTAGAGGAAATTCATAGTTTCTTGATTTTAATTCGATTTCATTAGTAGTAGTAAATTTCTATTAATCTATACAATTTGTCCGAAGAACACATCCTTTTCAAACTCCATGGTCAATATTGATTTTAGGTACACCTTTACCAAAATAGTTCATTCCAAAAAACGTTTTATAACAAACATGAGGGTACCTTTTATGCCATATCTCAGAAAGGTTAGTGGTGTTGTGTTGTGTAATAAGGCTTGGATTGAGTCTTGAAGGAAATGATATAGGCCTCCAATTCAAACACCAATGATCTTGGCACATTCAAAGGATGATTCCTTCTTCCATAATAGAACTTGTCCATAAATGAACAATATGATATATCCTTTGTCTTAAGAGATGAAAGAGAGAACAAGTTCTTCTTCAAGCTAGGAACATACAAAATTTTATTAATAGAGACATCATCTCCTGATTCCAATTGGAAGGATGATGAACAAATGCCTTTGAATTCATATTTCCATTATATCTAAGCTCCACACATTGAGTTATATTCTTTTAACTAATTTAGGAATATTTTCATGAATTCCACACGTGTGACTAGAGGCACCATTGTCCACTAACCAAATTTCATCATGACCTATAATAGAAACCTTAAAGTTAGAATAGAATGAATATTCTTCATCAAAATATCTCTTTGTGGGCCTCCTCTTATTGGATGGTTCATTAAGGTCAGTTGCAGCAGCCTTATGCTTACCATCCCTTTTTTGAAAATCCTTTCTTTGATAATCACTCCTATGGTAATCATTCCTTTGAGAAGACTTATTTTGATAATGGCCATATACTTGACAACAAAAGCATTGAATTTTTTTTATGTCTCTTCTATCTTGAGAGGGAGGAGGAGGTTGTGGAGTAGATCCTAGTCTTCAAGGAGATTTTAGAGAAGTTCTTGAACTATGTCTTGTACATGTAGTTCTTCGAAATATTCCAAAGTTTCTCCTACCTTTGATGTTCCAGGCTAGAAAATCTTGAGAATATTCACCTAGATTTAAAATATTACCTTTATATAGGATCTTTGATTCTTCTTGCGTGTAATTCACCCATATCTTGTCCAAGGAAGGTGAATTTTATATGCATGCTACAGAAGGATCACAAGATTAGGAAAACCACCCATTTCCTAAACTACTAATTCTTTGTAGAATACTTATTCATAAATAACCTTTAGCTTGTCTATTACTTGAGATATCCTTCAAAAGCATGATTCTTTTTCATCCTGACACCACAAAGCTAACTCCTTAGATTTATAAATTGATCGGTGTTGTCGATGGTGTACAATCCAATGAGGGCATCATACATCTACTTGGAGTATTTGAGATAATAAATATAAGGAATCAAATGATACCTAGTATATTCCACAATGATGGGCATAACCAAGATGTCATCCTCATGCCCCTTCTTGATCAATTTGAATAGTGAATTTGCACTAGAGAATACCCAAGGCTTTATTCCTTGCAAGGACTAGGTCTATGAATTTCTATTAGGATAAGTGTTCTAATAAGTTTTCCTTAAATTACAATTTTTACACTATATCTATTACACACATGCCTCATTTAGTAATGATTACCTAGAGATCTAAATATCTATTTATGTTCTCAATTGTGTTAGGGTAAGACCCTAGCATAATCTTTTGTTTACTGATAGTATCCAACTCCTTTGCTATAATTCCTATAACACTAATTGATATGGAAAGCCTACTGCACATGACCCTCAATTCTTAATATTCCTTTCCATTACACTATTGTTAGGGGGATGGCTTAATTGACATTTTTAATTAAAGGGATGGATGGTTACATTGATGATTTACAACGAAAGCAAGAAAATAATATAAATTACTCTTCTTAAATAATTGACCCTCCATATCATAAGACATCCAAAACAATAACATTAATATGGGTTAGGATATGCTAATTTTGCATTGGCATGACATATTTAAACTATCACACTATTTATTAGTTTAATTTTCCACCATATGATGTTCTAGCATGTAGCTTCTCTTGAATATGTAAATTAATTTGTGGTTACTAGTTTACATTTCCATGGTATGACATTATAGTATGTAGCTCCTTTTGGCCATATAATTAAATTGAGGCTACTAGCTTTCTTTTCCCTGATATGGCATTCTAGGATGTAGCTATTCTTGACCATGTATATTAAATTGGGGTCACGCTACTAGAAAGTTATTTTTTTCTCATTATGATGTAGGTACCAATTCATACACCTTTTAGAATTTTTGAATATTTCCAATCCACTGTCATTTTTCAAACTAAACCACTTCTTATCCTAGAAATGACGTATTAAAATAGGGCCCTCTCCAGAAATTGTGCATACTTAATTATCCTTGCAACAACTATGATACAAGGAAACCACGACAACATTCCTCAAATATATCTGGCCATGTCAAAGATCAAATTATCCCTTATTATTGTTCTAAATACAACATCTCTTGTGGACAAGCTTCACATCCTCCTCTAGTGTTTGAAGTATCTAGCATTCACGTTATTTCTACCTGGCCAGCTTCATACTAGCTTCGTTGCTTGTGGTAATTCTAAATGTGATTTACCTTTCCCAACTATGTTATTTGAAGTTGTGGATTATGATGGCGTTGCTAGTGTTTGAGGTCATATGAATATGTCAATCTCATTTCTTTTAATAGTAACCATTGGAATGCCTTAAAAATCACAATGGAAACAAAATAAAATCTAAAGGTCAAATGGAAACAAAATAAAACCCCCTAGGTATTTTCTAGCCCATATAATAGCTCATTAACTACTTGCACTAGTGGTCCCTCCCAAAGTCCTGAATAGCAATTTCGGGGCCTTGCTTCACTATCCAATACATCAGCGGCTATATATATTTTTTTGGGAGATGGGTTTTTAGATCATAACGTTGCGTATGTCTCTTTCAATATTATAATCATTTTGTTGATGTCAAGGATACAGAAGACTAGTGTATAGATATTAGAAAAGGGTTTTGCTAGTTTATGGGCAACGCTAATAGAATTGTCTATGAAGATTCTTCCTCTGATAGAAACTACATTTAGTGTTGGACGTGAGAAAAAATTGGACATGAGAAGAACGTGGTGTTTCAGAACATGGAATCTCAAAGCTTAAGGTCCAATGGAAAATAACTTATTTTATAACACTGAAGTGTGTTCCAACCATATGTCGACAAACCTAGATACATTTATTAACGTTATCCTCAAAGTCCAAGATGCAGAGAATGTAACAATACATATTATGTACCTTTTTTAATCATACCATAATGATAATGTGTCTTCATTTTTGTCTAAACAATGCATTATGATATCCCTTAAATGTTAGCCCGTGTGAGTGTTCAATATTTTTCAATTGTGGTATGAGTCAAGTGCAATTTCAACCTCATCGTGGTAGGTCTCCTACTATGGGACCAGAGAATTTCATCTTAATATTCATTATCAAGATAGGAACCCAATTTTATTCTATACATACCCACACAAAGCTTGGACATTTTTATGGATCCTGCAACCTCTTGTCTTAGATGTAATAGGAAGTTAGACATATATTGATGAGGATTTAGTGAGAGTGTGGAACCTTTTCTCTCAAGGTGAAAATTCAACAGCACTCTTCCATTGTGGCAAAATTGTTGGAAGTACAGGTTTGGTAGCTCCTTGGAACAAATATTATATGGAGGATGGTGAGTATATGATTTCCATCAATCCAATGGATGAAATTCTTAGTGTACATTGAAAAATATAAGGTTTTGTTTTGAGTGGGTAGTTTCTCTAAGGATGGTAAGTATTTGATTTCCATCAATCCAGTTGATGAGATTCTTGGTGTACACTGACAAATATAAGGTTTTTTTTGAGTGGTTAGTTCCTAGAGAGGAGAAACGAAACTGTGTTTTTTTTTAATTATTATTATTATTATTATTTATGTATGAGGTAAAACTCAGAAATTTAACAACATAGTAACAACATATAAAAAGAAACAAAGTAAAATAAAGTAACAACAACTTATAAAAAAAAGGTAAAATAGAGTAAAACAATTTAAAGCTAGAAATTGGGGCATGTAAACAATATACTTTATATTAAGATTTTATGGAGGGAAAAATTATTACAAACTAAAACTGAGATTTTAACTTATGCATAGTTATGAAAAATAGAAATTTCACACACTGTAACATCTCTCTATGTTGTGTTGTAATAGACCGTATGAACTTGTGAAACTGCTATCTTCTACTACTCTTTGCTATTTTCCTCTTCTTCTGATATGCAAGCCTTCAACCCCATATAAATACTTCACTCCTCTTCACTATCCAAAACACTTGTGTTGATATGTCAATATAGAAATATTGATACATCATATGACTTGTGTGACTCACTTAACTTTTTTATAACAAGACAAAAATATAAAGGCACGTTATGGCGATGAATCACATAAATTAAATTTTTGTGGCTTCATTTACTGCGCAGTAGCTACCTAACTTAATAGTCACCAGATATATGTCCTTGGGCTTGAAAAACATTAACTTGAAATTCTTTCACCTGATACACAAGCCGCTCCCTTTGATTTTTTGTGGTTCCACTCACCGAGCAGTAACAACCTAACTTAATAGTCACCAAATATACTTCGTTGGGCTTGAAAAACATTAACTTGACATTCTCTCATCTGATACGCAATCTTCTCCCTCCTGTAAAAGACAACTTGCTCATCTACAATTGTACTTTCTAAGAATGGTTTTTGTGAGTTGTTTAATGAGGTGGTTGGGAGTAATTTTCGAAAAATCCCATTTAATCACAACCACTAATATTCATCATACCCAAAAAATCTCTCAGATGGAAGAAAATATCTCTTACCAATGGATTTGTGAATCTTTTTACAAACCACCCGTGTGACATGTAGTGCTAGAAAAAAAATTCTCTATTACTAATAAACTCTCTGATAAAATGATACTTAGTGTCAATGTGTTTTCTCCTTTTGTGGAAAATAAAAATATTGGACAACACAATTGTTGAATTATTGTTAGACTAAATTGTTGTCATTCCTTCTTGTTCCTGCTATAAATCGTTCAACATTCTTCTCATCCAAACTACATGACGTGATGTAGTTGTTCCAGTGACATTCAAATTTTGTTGCCGATAGTGACATTATTGTCTACCTCTTGGAATCTCATGAAAAGGCTCCCATTCCCATGTGAAATATGTTTCATGACGTGATCTTTCTATCATCAACACTTTCTACCCAATCACTACTAGTGTAGCTAATCAGATTGAAATCAATTGCTACATTGTATAAAATACCATATTCATTTCTCCCTTTGACATGCCTTAGTATTCTTTTGGATAAATGTCAATGTGTCTCCTTGAATATTTACACCAAGCGCACTATATATATTATATCAGGCCTAGTTGTTATTAAATACATCAAGATTCCAACCATACTTTCGCATAATGATGGATTGACACTGTTGTTATATCATCTGTTATTGCTACAACCTTATTTTCTCTTGGAGTCTTTTTTCCTTAATTTCAAACCCATGACAGTTGGAGTTGGTGCAATATTGTTGGAATGCATATTAAACCTCTTCAAAATGTTTGAGGCATGCTTTGCTTGATAAATAAAGATCCCACTTTCTATTTGCTTCACTTCTATGCCAAACAAATACCTTAAGAACCCAAGATATATCATTTCAAACTCACCTTTCATGGCTTCTTTGAAATTAACAATGATGAGGTCATTATTCTCAGTGAAAATCATCATCTACATATATAACAACAATAAGAAGATTACCATCACTCTCTTTGATGTAGAGAGTAGGCTCGCTATCACATATGTCAAAGTAGTTGTCTAATAAGTATGTACCTATCATATTGTACCATGCATGCAGTCATTGCTTCAGCCCATAAAGAATTTTATTTAATCTATATAATTTGTATTCCAAGCTTTGAACCTCACAACCCAGTGGTTTCTCCACATATAGTTCTTCTTTCAGTGCTCCATTCAAATATGTTGACTTCACATCCATTTGGTACACCTTCCATCTATGTTGTGCAATTATTGATAGCACTTTGTGCAATGTCTCCATTCTTGAAATTGGTGTAAATGTATCTACATAATCTCTTTCATACTATTTCGTGTATCCTTTGACAACCAACCTTTCTTTATGCCTTTCCATGTTTCCTTCAACATTGTTTTTAGTCTTATAGAGCCATTTGACACCTATGTCCTATTTTCCTTTTAGAATGTCCAATAACTCCCATGTGCCACTCGTTTCTATCGTTCACATTTCTTCATTCATTGTTGCAACCCATTTTTCTTCTATAATAACATCTTCAAAATGAATTAGATCATCCACGTGACAAAATAGTGCAAATAAATATTTGAAACCTTCACTATTGTTAGCTTCATTTTTCTCTTAAATTTCACTTAAATTTCTAATTTATTGTCTTCTCATGCTTGCAAAAGATGGAATTTACATATCACTTGATGTTGTTGTTGGAGAATATGATGTTGTGATTCTCTATAGTGCACTTGAAGTAGTATTTTCTTGACTACGTGACACTATCCTATTGCTTGTTGATGGTGTCACTTGATTAACACTTTGTTGATATTGAATTGGTGTAGTAGGAGTCATGAATGAGGAATTACTTATGGCTATCAATTCCTCTTTATCTTCTTGTGGTATACTTGTTACATTGATTGTCTTCTGTTGAATTTCCATGACCTTGGGTCTAGGATATAATCTTCAAATATCCTACACTACCAAACCAAGAATCTCAACAATAATACTTTGCACAGTGGAATATAAACAATAGTAAATAACATATGCAGAGAATATAACCAACTTTTTATATTTTTCAACCCAACTTCATTATATTAAACAACATATAATACAACAATCTAGGGCTCTCATACTATGGATAATGGCACTCATACACCCAGTAGTACAAGATACAAAACTAGGGTTTTGTGTTACTCCATCGATAACCAATGCACCGTCAACAAGATACTTTGACAATCTAGTTGGTGTAGTTGACTCTCTCATCTCCCCTCGGTCATACTTTGTAATTTCCTGGTCCTTCGACTCCCAATCTGCAGCTTCTACCTATATCAATGCTCCAAATCCATCTGGCCACTCAATCTCGGGTATCAATTCTCTCACTGGTTATGCCTTAGTACGTCAAGGGCACAACACATCAAGATTCTTGTAGAATTTTTCATATCCCCACTTGTGAACAACTGTCAACTTCCCACTGTGGATCCTTAGCTACTCTAGGACTTCAACACACTGGTCTTCCTATGCTACACCGATAAAGACCAACATATGGCATAAAGGGTTGCCACCTATGACTGCAAGATGTCCATCGCCCATAATGAACATGGGCTAGGAGGGCTACCCATCGTTTAATATATATGTCTTTCTCCACACACAAGTCTCGGGCTCCACAACTGCTCTTATGGTTTCACAACCCTTGAGATGATTAACTACCTCTCTTGTAACAACATTTTTCCATCAAGGCATTGCTCACACGGTTCAAACTTGGACAATATAACATTGTCCTCTAGCATACCATAAGTGCCCAATCACTTCCACACTAGGTCCACTCTCATGCTTCCCTCCAACAGTCAATGAGTGACCAACTCTATGATGTAGCATATGCACCTAGTTAGGGCATCCTCAAACATAAGAGACCCTTACACATGGATAGTTGTTGTAACAAGTCACGTTATCACTACCTCACTGTGAAATTCCACACTGGTTAGTCCTTATAACATGCCACATTAGCCCTACCACCTTGGCTTCCACATGCTGCAACATATCTATCCACACTGCAACACCTATATCACTCCATAGTAGGATCTTCTCTTAGTTGGATTTCCTTCATGCACACAGAAAATCTAACAAATGGTTTCAAACAATAGCCTGTTATTTGGACTGATCCAAACACTAGTCAAATTTAACCCAATGCATCTACCAATATTGATGTTTTGACTTGCTACAATGTTGCAATTCTCAGACTGGTTTTGCCAGTAACCCAACAAATTAGCCCAGAATTACTCCTCCATGCTACAGATTTCCTCCACATGTACACTACCCTTCATGCTACTCTTTTAGGATAGGTTAATGTAAAAATAAGGGAAAGTTTCCCTAAAAGTACATAGACACTTTCCAACATGCACATTAGGGCTATAGAAACCTCTTAGGAGGAATATCTACCCTTCAGATAAACTCCATACCACTTCATTGTTATTCCTATCATTGTGACCTTCAAGAATGGGACTGCAACCCACTTCAACAACACTTATGATGCCTTCTATTCAACCCTTAAGGGCTCAGTTTACCACAAGAAGGGTCTCGACCTGCAACAACTTCTAGGACCCTATAAAAAACCTTAAATAGACCTCCTCCAAGCCTCGCTATCCATTCTCTTGGTGTGCCTTCAAGAAAAAACCCTTGGCCTTTCCTTCATTGAAACGTGGCCTCCAACCAACCCTTGGTCACCTACAAATACCCTTGACATAGACCTAAACCATTACTAGTGTCTACTCTTCTTTCGTTTGAGCTAGGGAAGGAAGATAACATCTCGAATGAGCTCTCCTCAAAGATGAATGTTTCATAACTTTAGATGAGAGAAATTACTCTCCATCAACCTTTATTTAGACCAAAGGTAGGGGTTTCTGCTAACATCACTCTAGGGATGTCGAAGTTGTTTAGAGTCTTATTTAACCCAAGCTCATGTGACACATATGGTGTAAATCCACTCATGACCTTGAAAAATTCATAACTCCTTAATGACAAATCTAAATTAGATGATTCTCATTGCGTTAGAATCATCTCACCGAGAGCTATCATCCTCATCTCCCTTTAACCACCAACCCTCAAACGATATGGCCATGAGTACCTCACACAATACACAAAAATGAATACTCCCTCTTAGCGAGGGAGACACTTTAAGACAAGGAAGTAACCTTCATCATCTGATGACACTAGCTCATCTGGCATCCATCACTGCAACATACCCTATAGAATGAATCTAACAATCTTGGTAGTGCTTCTACCTTATCACATCTGAACCTGAAGATCTTGAATGTACATAGGCCTACTCCCTCTGACACCAGACAAACCTTTGAGCCTACACGATATCCACTAGCTCAGTCTTGCAAGCACTCATCCTCATGGATCTAATACCACTCATCCAAATCTGTCCAATATTGGATATGCAACATCATGATCAGATGAAGACTCTAGCATGCCAACCTGTACTCCATCACATGAATCCATCGTGATCAACCTAATCTCATACATGCCAAAGAAACCCTTGACTTGTCCCTATTGAAAACAGCAACAAGAAATGCTAAAAATAGCTATAAATAGCAGTTCAGCCAGTGTTGATCTTAGCAACAATGGATGGAAAAATGGAAGTGCTAAAAATAACATTCTATAAGTAGAACTTCAGGATACCTTCGTATTTTAGTCAGTCCCTAAAGTAAAATAGAGAAGTAAAATTTGAATTTGATCTTAACAGTTGTTTGTAAAATAATTAATTAATTCATCTTTAGTTAATTAGTTAAGGAAAATCAAACATGAAGTCTATGTGGGGACATGCAAATATTTCTCCATTAATTAAGGAATTTATCCATCAATTAAAGAGATAAGGATGAGTTGTAATATTGAGTTGTAATTAGTTGACTTAGTTAAGTAAGTCAAGTCCAGTTAGATTAATTCAAACAGTTTGTTGAATTATTGTAAGTTCAATTAGTTAATTCTTGCATGCATCTAACTAATTCACTTCAAATAACTGATTATTCTCTTGAAAATGACTCATGCATGTCAGTTTAGACAGGGACCCAGTTGAGATTAGATGAAGGGGTAGTGTGGTATCAGTTGCAAGAATATTCCATTGTGAATATTCCTTACATGCAGAAGGAATTCTTTCCTTAAGAATTACACAATTACTTCTTCAGGTTTCATGAGTGTGATGAGGCCAACTCACACATGTGGCTTCACTATACCCCAAGAGAAATTGGGCAAGGAAATATGAGGCTTGGAGGGCTTGAGGAGGACATATACTATGTCTCTTTAGTCTATGAGATGTATTAATTTGATTGTAGAGAGAGAAAGATAGCTTGAGAGATGATTCTTTTTGTAACTTAAACAATATTTCCACTTTTATGACAATATAGAGATTGGGGTTTTAGGTTGAGGCTTTCCCTAGGTTATTTCTTCTATGTCATGTGTGATTGATTTCTGATTCTCAGTCATGTGTGTTCTCTTGATCTTTCTTACTTTGATTAAGCTTTTGCAAAAATTTGGACAAGTAGATATTGTATTGTGTGTTAGTATATTGCATAATCTGCTCATCGAAAGTGGGAATTTCTACATGGTATCACAACAAAGGTGATCAAGGAAAAGACCAATATACATGAAGGAGAAGTTCAAATTTTTGTTCCTGAAGATAGAAATCGAGTTCTTATCACATCTCAATTTCTCCTATGGTGTTCAACGGTTTAAGGCTGGAGTATGCCCTTGATGGCAGCTTGAATTATATAGCTTGGAAGGATCATATGGAGGCAATATTAGAGGACAATGGTCTAGAGCACTTCATTGATCAAGAAGTCCCTAAGCCGACTGATGTTACTCAATTGGCGGAATGGAAGAAATGTGCGGCTAGAGGAAGGACAATCCTTTTGGAGGGAATTCCAAACCACATTTTCTCGAGCCTTAATGGGAAGGAGAAACCATTTTTGACGTGGAAAACATTGAAATATTTATACCAGAACAACACTGATCAGAGGAAGTTGGCACTGTAAGACATGCTTCATAAGATCAAGTGTGAAAATGGCGACATGATCTCTACATATCTGAACAAGCTCACCACCTACAGGGATGAGCTTGGAAGTGTTGGGATCATGACTGCTGGTGATGACATGGTGAGTCTTGCAGTCCTCAATCTTCGTAAGAGTTGGCATAACTGCCAAGACTCAGTTAATGGAAGATAAAAAATACCAGTTTGGGAATGACTTTTGTCAGATTTCATGTAGGAGGAAATAAGAAGAAGCTCCAAAGATGGATCCTCATCAAAGCAAGATGATGAGGAAAATCTAGCCTTAGCGAGTAAGGCATGGAAAGGGAAAGGGAATGCATCCCATTCCAAATCCGATTCTTCCCATGGTGGGAAGAAGATTGGCAAATTGAAAGTGCGATGCTTTCATTGTCATGAAGTGGGCCGTTATGCTATGAATTGTCCACAAAACGAATCCAAGAAGGGTTCCTCAAAGGGATTTGATGGTGAGGCACTAACCTAATAGTTTGAGTTGGATTTCTCGCTTATCGCATTCATGGTTTCATCCATGGTGGCATGTGTGTGGTACCTAGACAATGGAGCTTCATTCCACATGTCAGGTGACAAGAATATTTTCAGTGCCTTGGAGGAGAACGACCTCCAGATGTGAATTGAGATGGGCGATGATGGAAGGTATAGTCTTTCAGGTGAAGGTACGGTTGTGTTTTAGTGGGAGCATGGACCTCCCCTCACCTTGATTGATGTAAGGTATGTACTAGGTTTGAGGAAGAATCTTGTGTCTGTCACTATGTTAGAAGATAAAGGCTATGATGTAGTCTTTAGTAAAGGAAAAGTATTCTTGAGGAATATCAGTACTAGACAGATAAAGCGAATAGGGATTCTAGTCAAGAATCTTTACAAGCTAGAGATAGATGAATCTGCTGATTTGAGTTCCAAAGTTGAGATGGTACAGATCCAAGATGTTGGTGAGCTATGGCATAGAAGACTAGGCCACTTACACCATGTAGCCTTGAAGATCACGCAAAAAATTTCTACCGGATTACCCAAAGGAAAACTTGGACAGATGACTACATGCAAAGGGTGTACCTTGGGTAAGTATGTGAAATCTTCCTTTCCTGATCAGGAAAATAGAGCTGGAGAAATCCTAGAGCGAGTTCACTCAGATGTTTGTGGATATTTCTCTACAGCCTCCACTGCTAAACAAAGGTACTATGTTATTTTTATTGATGATTTTTCTCGTAGATGCTGGATCTACCTTATGCAAAAGAAGGATCAGACAATCTTGAGGTTTTGTGAGTTTAAAGCCTTAGCAGAGAAAGAATCTGGAAAGAAAATGAAATCCTTGCGTAGCGAAAAAGGAGGATAGTATGTCTCGCAATACTTTAAAGACTTCTGCATTGCAGAAGGTATTAAAGAGGAACTAACGACACCCCATAACCCACAACAAAATGGGGTGGCCGAAAGGAAGAACATATGGATTGTGGGAGTAGCTCGAGCGATGTTGCATGACCAAAGCCTAGCATTGCATTTGTAGGCTGAGGCATGCAATACAACAATATAATTATAGAATAAGATCTTGCACCATATACCGGCAATGAAGACACTTATGGAGGCCTATTTTGGGAAGTGACCTGATGTAAGTCACTTTTGAATATTTGGATCATCACTTTACTGCCATGTGACCAAAGATGACAGGAAGAAGCTAGACCCAACAGTTGAGTTGGGAATACTTGTGGGGTACATAGATACACCCCACAACTATCACGTGTACTTCCCTTCTACTCAAAGGACAATGGTACGCAAGGATTTGAAGCTCGATAAGCAGAAATCCATGCACTTATCACTTGAGAGGGAGCTCGAGTTGCATGCAGATGAAGAACTTTTAGATCCTAAGGGTGAGGAGCATCAGATTGATGCTGAGTAGATGTATGCAAAGGATCTAGGAGTGGAGACATCCACTAATGTTGATACTTCGAGATATGGGAAAAAATGCTCAAGGGAAGCTGAGAAGTTAATGGTATATGTGTAGGGGAATGTGGGACAACCATCTTTTCAGTCAAAACAGAGGAGATCACCCAAGCGGTACACTGGGTACATGGCCCTAGTTGGGGAGTGTGTAAATACCGAACCTTCTTCATTCGAGGAGGTAGTCATGGAAAATTTTAGGGGCGAATGTTCGCCCTTTGGCAAAATTAAGGGGTTTTAAATTTCTAGTGGGTGAATATTTTGTATCATAGTACATTTTTACAAATCACCTCAAATAGCCCACCTTATTTTATTTTAAGGGAGAGGGTAAAAAAGGTAAATTTAGCCCTTGAAATTAGGAGTTACAACCTTCCATTCGCCCATTTTCAAGAATAGGTTTTATTTAAGTTAATCCTATGGGCCAAGTACCATATTTGTAAAATAAGTATGGTAAATTAATAAAAATATAAATAAATGAGAAGTATGGTAAATAAATAAAACATTTTTTATATTTACTCCATAAGTCACCTTATGTACATACAAGGGTGTAAACAAATAAAAATATAACTAAAGTGGAGGTATGGTAAATAAATAAAACATTTTTTTATACTTACTCAAAACCTATGGTAAATAAATAAAAATATAAATAAACTAGATGTATGATAAATAAATAAAACCTCTTTTTATATTTAGTCCATATCCGTCGTTTTATTTATGAAGGCTCAAGAAAGAGGTTTAATTTAAGTGAATCCTATGAGCCAAATACGATATTTGGAAAAGAGGTATGGTAAATTAATAAAAATATAAATAAATGAGAGGTATGGTAAACAAATAAAACATTTTTTTATATTTACTCCATAAGTCACCTTATATTTACGAACACCCAAAAAAATGTGTTATAAAAAATGTGTTATATTTAGGTGAAACCTATGGGAAAAATACTATGGTACAAATACCATGGACTAGATTGTTATTAATACCACGCAAAAAAACATTATTAACCCTAATATTAGTATTAATAAAAATAAAAATGGCACATGGTATTGACCCATGGTATTCACTAAAATGGCACATGGTATTGACCCATGGTATTCACTTGGAATGTAGCCTATTTAAATGGGGGAATTAAACGAGCATAGATCCATCTTTACTCTGGATCTACTAACCCCTGAGAGGTATCAAATATCATGATATGCAATCTAGCATAGAGTGAAAAAATATTTGATCCCTCTCAGGGCTTGGTGGATCAAAGTAAAAACGGATGTTGTAATTTAATGTATGTTAAACATTTTAGCTTGGTTAAAATAAAAATCAACTATTATTTTTATTATTTTTTATAAATTACTAATAGTAATTTTTAAGCTCAGGTTTATGATAACCATGGTAATACAGATCTTACAAGATTTTATAATTGAGTAAAATATTCGCCATGCCTGGTGAGAGATTCACCAAAAAATTATATATACATATTATATTATTGACAAAATCGCCTTCCATTTTTCCCATATACCATGGAGATTTGCCCATTTATTATACTTATAAATTTAAGGGGGGTTCTTAAAACTTTCCCTGGAGGTAGTGTAGCAACCTGTTTGGGTGGATGCAATGGTAGAGGAGTATGACTCTATCATTCAGAACAGTGTGTGGGATGTTGTACCAAGCCCTCATGGCAAGTCATTGGTGAGTTCCAGATGGCCTTACAAGGTAAAGCAGACAGTTGATGATAGTGTTGAGAAACATAAGGCAAGGTTTGTTTCCTAGGGTTTTTCATAGGTCAAGTGGATCAACTACGATGAGACCTTTTCTCTCATAGAAAGGTATTCCTCGACTAGATTGATACTGGCACTATCATCTCAAATGGGGTGGACGATTCAACAAATGGATGTGAAGAGAACATTCCTCAATGGGAAGATTGAGGAGGAGGTGTACATTGAGGAGCCAGAAGGTTTCCAAACCTTCGATCATGAGTCTCATGTGTGCAGGCTCAAGAGGGTTTTGTATGGGCTGAAGCAAGTACCCCGTGCATGGTACACTAGGATCGACAACTATTTCACCGATTTGGGCTTCACTAAGAGTGAAGCAGATGTGAACCTTTACCACATCATGGTAGAAGGTAAACCATTGTTCATTTTTCTTTATGTCAATGATTTGATTTTGACATGTGATGATCAACGGATACAGTCTTGCTAGGAGTACCTTGCAATAGAGTTTGAGATGAAGAACATGGGCCTTATGCACTCTTTCTAGGCATGGAGGGGCGGCCAAAATATGGGGAAGTATTTGTGTCTGAAGGAAAGTATGCTAATGAGTTACTCAGGTGCTTTCACATGGAGAAGTGGAAGCCCATGTAGACTCCTATAGCTAGGAACTGGAGGAAGAAGGATGCTACTTCAGGTGAGGTAGTAGTTGCTACTTTTATCGATAGCTAGTGGGTTCACTTATGTATCTAGTGAACACATGACTCGACTTATGCTTTTTGGTGAACTAGCTGAGTCAAGCTATGGTTCAACCTACTAGGCTATTTTGGAAGGTAGTGAAGCATGTGCTAAGATACCTTAGAGGCACATCTCAGTTCAGAATGTGGTACAAATGGATATAAGGAGTGAATCTTCAGGACTTCACAGATGCAGATTGGGCAGAGAGTCTATCAGACTTGATGAGCACTTCTGGAGGAGTCTTCAATCTTGGTTCAGCTGCAGTTTCTTGGTACAGTAGGAAACAGAGATTAATTGTACTTAGCTTAGCAGAGATTGAATACATGGTTGTTAGTCAGGCTGCATGTGACGCCATTTGGATGTGGAAGATTCTAGTGGGATTGCTTGGTCAGATGATGGATCCTACTATGACATACTTTGATAACCAGAGTTGTATCAAACTCTTTGAGAATCCAGTTTTTCATGACAGGTCCAAGCACATAGATATTCGCTATCACCATCTTTGAGACTGTGTCATCAAGAGGATCATGTTATTGTTGTATGTTTCGACCAAGGAACAGGCTGCAGATATTTTTACCAAGGCATTTTCAAAATTCAAGTTCGATTTCCATAGAGACAAGATTGGGGTTACTAATAATCTTTCTTGTTGAGAGGGAGTGTTGAAAATAGCAACAATAAATGCTAATAATAGAATTTCTAAAAATGGCACTGTTATAAATAACAGTTCAACCAACGTTGATCTTAGCAACAATGGATGGAAAAATGGAAGTGCTAAAAATACCATTCCATAAATAGAATTTCAAGATACCTTCCTATTTTAGTCAGCCCCTAAACTAAAATAGAGAAGTAAAATTCGAATTTGATCTTAGTAGCTATTTTTTAAAACAATTAATTAATTCATCTTGAGTTAATTAGTTAAGGAAAATCAAACATGAAGTCTATGTGGGGACATGTAACAGTTTCTCCATTAATTGAGAAATTTTCCCATCAGTTAAAGAGATAAGGATGAGCTGTAATATTGAGTTGTAATTAGTTGACTTAGCTAATTGTGTCAAGTTTAGTTAGATTAATTCAAACAATTTATTGAAGTAATGTAAGTTCAGTTAGTTAATGCTTGCATGCATGTAACTATTGCACTTCAGATAACTGAGTATTCTCTCATCAATAACTCATGCATGTTAGCTCAGATGGAGACCCAATTGAGATCAGATGGAGGGGTAGTGTACTACCAGTTGCTAGAATATTCCATTGTGAATATTCCTTACGTTTAGAAGGAATTTGTTCCTTGAGGTTTGCGCAGTTACCTCTTCAGGTTTAGTGAGTGTGATGAGGCCAATTCACACATGTGGCTTCACTGGACCCCAAGAAAAACTGTGTAATGAAATAGGAGGCTTGGAGGGCTTGAGGAGGACCTATACTATGTCTATTCAATCTGTGAGCTATATTGTTTTTATTATAGATATAGTAGGAAAGCCTAAGAGATGATTCCTTTTATATCTTGAACAATATTTCCACTTGTATGATAATATAAAGATTCGGGTTTTAGGTTGAGGCTTTTGCCAAGTTATTTCTTCTATGTTATGTCTGATTGATTTCTCATTCTCAGTTATATGTGCTCTCTTGATCTTGCTTAATTCGACTAAGCTTCCGCAAAGTGTTGTAGAAGTAGATATTGTATTGTATTTTAGTATATTGCATAATCTGTTGGTCTACAGTGGGAATTTCTACAGTCCTTACCATTCTTGAAAAGTCAATGGAAGTCCACGACCAACAATCTTCCCTATAACAAACTATTCTTCACCAGGCTATCCACCAATCAACTAGAACTCCCATTCCATTTCACCATGTAACCTATCAAGACGACATCTTCATGTACTCAACTAAACCCTTTACTCCATGATGTAGACACACACAACTCCCTCTGAGTGGCTTCATTTTGCACACGGTGATTTATTGTCGCTCAAAGTAGCTCAGCTATGTTATGATACAATGTTGAATTTCCATGACCTTGGGTCTAGGGTAAAATAGTAAAATATCTCATGGTACCAAACTAACAATCTCAATGATAGTACTTTGCACAGTCGAATATAAGTAGCAGTAAATCACATATGCATAGAATATAGATAAATTTTTATAGTTTTCACCTAATTTTTAATATTAAACAACATATTATACAATAGTTTATGGCTCATGTTCCAGGGATTATGACCCTCATACATCCACTATTATAAGGTACAAAAATAGGGTTGGTGTCAGTCCATCGACAACTAATTTTCCCTCAAAATGATACTTTGACCATCTGGCTAATGTAGTTGACTCTCTCAGCTACCTGTGGTCATACCCTATACTTCCCAAGTCCTTCAGCTCCTGATATGTAGGTCTTGCCTCTATCAATGCTCCAAGTCAAACTACCCACTGAATCTCAACTATCAATCTGCCCAATAGTTTGTCCCTTAGTCCATCAAAGGCACAACACATTGAGACTCCTATCGATTTGTTCACATATCCACTTGTGAACAACTCTCAATTACCGAATGTTGTTGCTCAACTAGTCAAGGACTCCATCCCACTATGGACTTCCTATGCTACATCGATGAAGGCCAGCATTGGGAATGAAGGGCTTCCACCTATCACTACAAGATGCCCATCTCCCACAATGAACACAGGCTAGGAGGACTACCCATATTCTACTCTATATGCACTTCTCCACACAGAAGTCTTGGGCTCCACAACTGCTCCTCTATTTTGTCAACTCTTGAGCTCATCAACTACCTCCCTTGAAACAAACTTTGTCCATCAAGGTGTTGCTCTGAGGGCCCTATCTTGGACATTATCATGTTGTCCTCCAACCTACCATAAGTGCCCAATCATGTCCACACTAGTTCCACTCTCACGCTTCCTTCAAACATTCGATGAGTGTCCATGTCTACACTATAGCTTCTACACCTAGTTAAGGCATCCTCATGCTTAGGAGACCCTTACACATGGTTTTCCACAAACTTCACCACATCCACCCTTTTCTCTACAATAGACGAGCTATTTCACAAATCTATGCTCCAAACTCCACTCTAAAATTTCCCACTAGGTAGGCCTTCTAAAATGCCATATTAACCCTACATCCTTGGCTTCCACAAGTTGAAACAACTCTATTTGTACTACGACACTTGCATCACTCGATAACATGATCTACTCCTAGTTAGAGTTCCTTCATGCCCAAGGAAACACCAACAAATGGCTCCCAACAATCTGTGATGTGGAGTGATCTAAACACTGGTCAAAATTTACCCAACGCTCTTCCCAGCAATAATGTTTTGACTTACTACAATGCTGCAATTTGGGGTCTGGTTACGACACTAACCACAATCCCTAATATCCCAACCAATTGGTCGAGAATTACTCCTCCTTTCTACATTTTTCCTCCACATGTACACTTCCCGTCATGCTACTCTTTTACGGTAGATTGTTTCCTAAAACAAGGTTTAACCTCCCTGAAATTATAGTGGCACTTCCCAACACTGACACTAGGGCTGCAACAACCTAGTGGGAGGACTATCGAACTTCCATATCACCTCCATACCCCATTCGTTGTTCCTACTAGGGTAGCAACCTTCAAGAAGGGGGCTTTGTCCCACTTCAAGAACACTTTGGGTGCCCTGCATTCATCCCTTAATGGCTCGGTTGACCACAACAAGGGTCTTAACCTCCAATAATAGCTCTGACTCTGTAAAAAACTTAAAGAAACCTCCTCCAAGCCTCGTTGTCCAACATTTTGTTGTAGCCTTCAAAAACAGGGCCTTGGCCCTTCCTCCAGCAAAATTCAGCTCCCAACGAGCCCTTGGTAACCTGCAAATACCCTTGATGGAGGCCTAAACCTTTGCTAATATCCACCCCTATTTTGACATAGCTATGGAACAAAAATAACCTCTCTTAGAAGCTTTCCTCAAAGATGAATTTTGTACAATTTGGATGAGAGTAATGAATACCCATCACCCTTTATTTATACTAAAGAGAGGGATTTCTTCCAACCTCACTCTAGGGCTATCCAAATCGTCAAGAGGCTTCTTTAACCCAGGCCGACCTTGACACATATGGTCTAAACCTACTCATGACCTTCAAAAATTCATCACCCTTTAAGGACAACTTGGAACTCGATGGTTCTCATTGTGTTAGAATCGTATCACCAATAGCTATCATCGTCATCGATCACATGTCATAAAATCATGGTTTTTGCCCAAACATCTATGGGTGAAAAACCCTAGGTTTGGGTTCCAAGCCCACAAGCCTAGTTGTATCACTTTGACCTCCAACACTCAAACACTAGGGGTTGGAGTACCTCTCAAGCTACATAAAATCAACACTCCCTCTTAGTGAGGGTGTTACTTCCAAGAATAGGAAGTAACCATCATCATCCATGGAAACTAGCCCATCTAACATCCATCACTACATATTACCCTGTATAATGAATCTTGAAATATCGGTAGTGCCTCTCCCTCATCACATCCGAACTTGAATATCTTCAACCTCCATAGGGATTCTCCCTCTAAGACTAGACTCCCTTTGAGCCTACACAATTTCCACTGGCCTAGTCCTACAAGCACTCATCCTCCTATATCAAATACGATGCATGAAAATCACTCCAAACTTGTATATGCAACATCACTATCCAATGAGGACTCTATCCTACTAGCCCATAGTCCATCACATCAAGGCATCACAACAAGCTGATCTCATCCATTCTAAAGAAACCCTTGAGTTGTCCCAACCATCCACGACAAGTCAACAAAACTCCACGATCAACAATCTGACCTACAACAAGCTGTTATTTACCAAGCTCTCCAACAATCCACCAAAACTCCCAACACATCTCACCATGTAACCTGTCAAGACCACATCTCCATGTCCTAACCTAAACCCTCTTCTCCATGATCTAGACACCCACAGCTTTGTCGGGGATTCTTTGTTGTACACACTCTAATTCACTTTCCCTCAAATTAGCTCAGATATACTCTCATACCATGTTGAAGTTCCATGACCTTGGATCTAGGATAGAGTCTTAAAATATCTAACACTACGAAACCAAGAAACTCAATGATACTACTTTACACAGTAGGATATAAACAACAAAAAATCACATATGCACATAATATAGACAACCCTTTATAATTTTCAGCACAACTTCATTATATTAAAAAACTTATAATACAATAGTCTATGGCTCTCGTACCAGGGATAAAGGCCCTCATACATCCACTAGTACAAGATATGAAATTGGGGCTTGGTGTCAATCCATCGAAAACCAATCTACCCTCAACAAGGTACTCTAACCATCTAGATGATGTAGTCGATTCTCTCAATTCCCCTTGGTAATACGCTGTACTTGGTTGGTCCTTCAGCTCCTGATATGCAACCCTTGCCTCTATCAATTCTCCAAGTCCATCTAACCATTGAATCTCGACTATTAATCTTATCACTAGTTGTGCCTTAGTTTTTCAAGGGCACACCACGTCGAGACTCTTGTCACATTATTCACAACTGCACTTGTGAACAACTCTCAACTGCCCAGTGTTGCTCCTCATCTTCTCAAGGAATTTAGCCCACTATGGTCTTCATGCATTGCACTGATGAAGACCAACATAGGGCACATAGGGTTTCCACCTATAACTGCAAGATGTCCATCTCTCTTAATGAAAAGAGGCTAGGAGAATTTTCCATATTCTATTGTATATGTCCTTCTCTAGATGCAAGTCTTGGGCTCCATAACTTCTCCTTTGGTTCGTCAACTCTTGAGCTCATCAACGTCATCTCTTGCAACCACCTTTATCCATCAAGGTGTTTCTCATGGGACTCCAACTTGGACACTATCATACTATCCTCCAACAGACCATAAGTGCCTAATCATGTCCACACTAGGTCCACTCTCATGCTGTCCTCCAACAGTCCATGAGTAACCAAGTCCATGCTATAGAATTTGCATCTAGTTAGGGCATCCTCACACCTAGGAGACCCATACACATGATTGTCCATCTACTTATCCACATCTACCCTTTTCTCTACAGCGAAGGATCTATTTATCTAGGCTCCAAACTTCACTGTGAAATTTCCCACTAGTTATGGCTTCTAACATGTCACATTAGATGTACCTCCTTGTCTTCCATAGGGCGCAACAAATCTATCCACACTAGGACACCTACATCAGTCCATAGCGAGACCTTATCCTAGCTGCAGTTCCTTCATGCCCAAGGAAACTCCAACAAATGGCTCCCAAGATTCTATGATGTGGCCCGATCTAAATACTCATGAAAATTGACCCACACTGATCCAAATGTCATTGTTATGAATGTTGCAATCCTATAATTCAAGGATTGGTTAGGCAACTAACCATAATGACTAACCACCCAACAAATTGGCTCAAAATTACTCCTCGTTGCTACAACTTTCGTCCATGTCTACGATTGCCTTTGTGCTACTCCTTTAGGGTAGATTCATGCCCAAAATAAGGGAAAGCCTCCCTAAATGTACCACGACACATTATAGCACCCACACTAGGGCTGCGACAACCTATTGGGAGGACATTCGTCTCTTGATATTAGCTCTAGAGTCCTTTGTCGTTCCTCCTATGGCTCTAGCCTTCAAGAATGGGGTCTTGGCCCACTTCCACAGCACTTTGGATGCCCTGTCTTCATCCCTTAAGGGCTTGGTTTAGCACAACAAGGGTCTCAGCCTCCAACAATAGCTTGGACCTTGTAAAAGCCCTTAAACATACCTCCTCCAAGCCTCGATGTCTAGTCTTTTCATGTGGCCTTCAAGCACAGTCCCTTGACCCTTCTTCCAACAAAACTTGGCTTCCAAGCAGCCCTTGGTCACCTGAAAATACCCTTGACCCAAACATAAACCTTTCCTGGTGTCCACCCTTCTTTTTTTTATGGTATAACATAGACATAATCTCTCCAATGAGCTCTCCTCCAAGATGAATGTTGAAAATTTAGCTTAGAGAAATGACTCTCCATCACCCTCTATTTATACTAAAGACACAGCTTCTTCCAGTGTGACACTAGGGTTGTCCAACTTGTCAAGAGCCTTATTTAACCCAAGATGACATTGACACATATGTTGTATACCCACTCATGGCGTTCAAAATCTCATAACTCCTTAATGACAACTCAAAATTAGATGAGTCTCATCGCGTTAGATCGTCTCGTTGAGAGATATTATCCTCATCCATCACATGTCAAAAATGTGTCATGTTTTTTGCCTAAACATCTATGGGCACAAAATGTAGGCTTGGGTTCAAAGCCCACAAACCTATTTTTGGCAGTTTGACCTCCAGCCCTTGAACACTAGGGCTTGCTGTACCTCCCAAGCTACAAAAAATTCAACATCTTCTCCAAAATTTCATCTCATGCTTCCTCTACTATGAACTATACATCTATGTTGATTATGACCTTCTTGGTTAATTGATTCTAGAGTTTGTAAGCCTTGGATTCATCATTATATAAAAAAAATATCCATTTCTCCCCTTTTTTGTCCAAATTCTTACAAAATTCATCTAGGATATGCACATAAGACACACATACAAGCACTCTCATGTGAGAGACACTATACCTCCTTCTACGCAATGCTTCTTCAGGAATAATATTCTTCATACTTTTGGTTGGACAACTATTTATAATATATGTTTTGCAAGCGACAAGTTCAACCAAAAATTCATTTGGCAAATGATTTGCCTTCAATATACTCACCATTTCCATAATGGTACTATTTTTATTTTTGCAACACCATTTTTTTAAGGTGTATACCTTGTAAATTGATTCTAAATATTGTACTCTGTTGCAAAACTGAAGGAATTCATTTAAGATGTATTCTCTACCTTTGCCAGTCATAAAGACTTTGATGTAGCATCCACTTGCTTCTCAACAAATGCTTTGTAATGGCAGAAGTGCTCAAACACTTCACTCTTCTGCCTTAATATGTAGACCCATGTATTTTGTATAGTCATCTACAAATGTAAAAAAATAATAGCTCCCACCAATTGATGGTGTTTGCATTACTCCACATAAATATGAATGGACAATCTCTAAGGCTCTGTTTTCCCTTATTGACATTCACACTATAAATGATTATCTATGTTGTTTTCCCAAGACGCATCGCTGACATAAATTATTTAGTTTTTCTATGAGTGACAATCCAATTGCCATTCCTTTCCAATGCAACAAACTTAAACCTCCAAAATTAAGACAACCAAATACTAAATTCCATAACCATTTTTCATCCTTAACCTCTACTTGATAACTAGTTTGTGTCGCAGTATCAATATTTCTTTCATCTTTGGAATCCATTGACAATTGTGCTTCTTCACCTCCTTCATTCAAATATGGTTTTGTCTTTAGGGGGAACATTCTATTGCTTGTCATTTTCACTTTTGCAATCAACTGTTTCACTGGAAATTTGTCGAAGACTTTGCATTCACCATTTTTCAAAAATACATTGTAGCCCTTTTCATGAGTTGTCCAATGCTTATAAAATTGTGCTTCAAAAGAGGGACAAAATATACATCTAAAATATATTTCTTCTCCCCTTTCTATGTTAGAATGTTGACTCTTCCTTTTCCCATAACAAACACTTTATTATTAGTGCCTAATGTCACTTCAAATTTCACACTTTCATGTAGATTGGAAAAACTTTTTTGTCCCGTGTCATGTGCTTACTGCACCATAAATCTAAACCCATAGATCTTTTGGCTTCTCTTCTGCTACATTGCAATGTAAAAGTATGTTGCCCTGGTTTTGATTTTCGATTGTAAAATTTTCATTTCATTTGTTAGTAAGATCATTTTGTTTCTTCCTACATTCATTTGCATAATGACCATATTTCTTACAATAATGGCATTGAACTTGAGATTTATCATACCTCTCATCTTGAGCTTAATTTTTGCTTGAACCTGAATTGTATTTTGATTGCTACCTCTTCCACTTGAGCTTGAAGGGATTCCTCTTCCACCACTTTGTGGAATTCTTCCTCTTCCTCTTCCTCTGCCTTTACCTTGACCTATGGAAACTTTGTGTCTCACAATGAGACCTAATTTAAATATCCAGTCCAATTACTTGTGTGAAAAATGAGTCTATATTCTTAGACTTTTTCATACAAATTGTCTCAATGTCTCTCTTTAGCATTTGTATCTTTGTTGCCTTGACTTTTGTGATGCCTTGATAGGTTGAGTGAAGAATATCCCATGTTTTTTTAGACTTTGTTGCTACTACAATCCTTGGAAATATACTCTTATGCATAGCTTGAAAGAAGTAGAAGAGTGTTTTTGAATCCTTCTTCCCATTGTCTGTCAATAAATATCTTTCTTCTTGTGACAATGCATTGTATGCTGTTGCATTGTTGGTTCTCAGAAGCCATTGTCCCAAAAATCCAAAATATCTTTACAAGACAACCAGACTTTCATTGTAATAGCCCAATAATCATATTTTTGCCATTGAACTAAGGTATTTGTGAGTTGGTCAAACTTGTGCTTTATATTGCTGCATCTTTAACAGTTAAAGGAAAAAAACTTATTGAACCTGGTTTTTAGGGAGCAACAACACTTTCTGAAAAAAAGTAAAAGAGAGTAAATTAATGGATGCAAAGCAAAGCTAAAAATTGCAGGGTGCAAATAAAACACTTTATATTAATATTTTATGGAGGTAAAAACGATTATAAACTAAAACTTAGACTTCAGCTCATTCATTGTTGTGCAAAACAGAAATTTTACCGTCTAGCTCCTCTCTATGTTGTGTTGTAACAGACGGGTTGATTATAAACTAAAACTGAGACTTCAGATCATTCATTACTGTCAGAGACAGAAATTTTACAGTCTAACTCGTCTCTATGTTGTGTTGTAACACATTGCGTCGTCTTGTAAAACTGCTTTCACCTATTTTCCTCCTCTTCTGGTCTGCAAACCTTCAATCCTCTAAATACTTTGCTCCTGTTCACTATCCAAAAGATTTGTGTCCATACGTTAATATAGAAATCTTGATACTTCATATCAATTGTGCTACTGACTTAACATTTTCATAACAAGACAAAATATTAAGACACGTTATGGCTGTGATTCACATAAATTCGTTTTGTGTATGAACTTTTACATGACAGGACAAAAACATAAAGACAAGTTATGGCTGAGTCATATAAACTATTTTTTTTAGTTTAATTTACTGAGCAGTAACATTCTGACTTAATAGTCACCAACAGTCACCAATTCTACGTCCTCAGGACTGCAAAACATTAACTTGACATTCCTTTCACTGATACACAAAATTTGCTACCTACTGCAAAAGAGAGCTTGTTGCTCTGATTGCGTACTTTCTGAAAAATGCCTCTTCTTAGTCGTTTAGTGAGGTAGTTGGGAGTATTTTTCCAACGTAAACAACACGGATAGGATGAATATTCATTCTTAGTACGAAAGAACAATTTAAAATTCCCCTTTATTTAACATCATTATTTGTAAAGCTGTTACTAAATTCCATGTTGATACTATGATGCGCGACTTAGATTTCTATCCAAGGCTGGCCACCTCACCAACTGCATTCCATCATTAGAAGTTGCATTGTATCTCTAGTTGAGAGGCTAAAGGATTAATTATTTCCTATCTCTAGATGTCTTACAATACTGATCATTATAGAAGATTCTACTCCTATAATAATACGAATATTAATAGTGATAATAATATATAAAACGTGCGGTTGCTTTTTTGCCTGGTTAAACAATGACACGGGTTCTTCTTTAAAAAACAATGTCTCTAATATAATTTTAGATTTTGACATATATATATAAACTTGCATTTGTTTTTTCGAGTAAACAAAATCTGTTTTAGTTAAATTTTAATGTAGTTTACAATTGAAATTGAAAGGTTCATACCAGATTAGTGGCTTTTTGGGAAATAAAAAGCTGTTTTTGTCAAGCCTTTTTCTGGATTATTGGAGCATCTTATTTGGCTAAAATTTTTGAATATATATATATTTCAGAATTTTAAATACATTTTTATTTTATTTTTTTATTACTAATGAGGAATGATTTTATATTTCTTTAGATATTTAAATAATATCTATTTTTTTATATCAACTATATTAAATTAATAATGTAATGTACTTTGTTCCCCATATATATATATATATATATATAATTATTCACATATATATCCTTGCATGTAGTTAAATGATGCACATATGCGGTAGATATTTTGACACTAATTTTAACATATATATATTGTCCATGCCACGGAGCAGGTACATCATTACATAATTCTGGGCAGGAGGGGGAAAGTGCTCAGCCCAAAGAAAAATTAAGATGGATTCCAAAACCAGAACAGATCCGGATCCTGGAGGCTATGTTCAATTCCGGTATTGTCAGCCCGCCAAGGGAACAAATAAAAACCATCAGAGCTCGACTGGAGCAGTTTGGAGAAGTTCAGGATACCAACGTATTTTACTGGTTCCAGAACAGAAAATCCAAAATGAAACGACGACAACGGCAACTGCAAGCTGCACTAAGATACAATTCTAGCACTGAGACTGGGACCCCATCTTCGAGTTTATCTATGTCAACACCATCAACATCTGATCCGTCTAAGCCTATGACAGACCTTTCAAATAGTCCTCCGGCAAATGCCATGCACAATAACATTGAAGGTCAACACTGCTCGTCTGCTGTGCTCAATTCTTCATTTGCCGGACAGCAATATAATGGGCAGGTAGTGTACGATGAAAGAAGTAATTATAATGACCTAGTTAACGTGCAAGCAATAGGAGAGAAAGTAGCAGAAGGCGCCCAAAGATTTTTGAATCAAGGTACATATTGCTCTAAAAGTACATATATTACAATATTATTAGCATGTAGTTATTGAAGATGAAGCTACCGCCGGCATTGCCGTTTTATATAAATATTTGTCTTCGCCATTTCTAATATTAAATTTGGTCTGCAGGAAAAGAAAACGTGCAGGATTCAACCGTTAATTCCAACCCATATGTAATAACTGTTTTTGTCGATGATCGTCCGATTGTTGTCCCTTTGGGGCCGATAAACTTCAGCGCTTTCTTCGGGGACAATCTTCTGTTCGATTCCTCTGGCAGGTTGGTGCTCGTAAATGAATGGGGAGTCATCCAGGAAGGTCTGCAGCACGGAGCTAAGTATTTTCTGGTATGCCATATATATTATTGCTACTTATAAACAGGATGAGCTCTAGTAATTTTCAGAACATTAAATGTACAAACATTGTCCATTCTAAGCTGCATCGTTCGTGTACATTTTTTTTTTATTTTTGCAGATATGAAGGCGTTGGTTTCAAGGGACTTGTTAAAGGTTGCTCGGACTAAGCCATCTTTACATCTTGAGATTTGACATACTGCACGCCCAACATTTTTCCTAGCTTCATATATAACATATAATTTTAACATGTGTGAGAAAAATAGCCTTTTTGCTTCATGGGTCAAAAACCTAATGATTTAGATACTACCCTCAAATTCCACCGGTCTGTCTTATTTCTGTGTACGCAACGGTATTACGCGGATTGATTTATGCATCATAATTCTAATTAGTAATTGTTAGCGAAAGCGCAAAAAATAAAATTGATCAGAAGATTAATGTTTTAAATTTAAAATTGTTAAGTAAGAATATGATGATCATATGACAGAATGTTTAGAAATAAAATTGATCAGAAGATTAATGTTTTAAATTTAAAATTGTTAAGTAAGAATATGATGATCATATGACAGAATGTTTAGAAATCCTAGCTATGCTAGGATGTATTGATGTTTCAGAAAGCATGTCATATAGACAATAAATGACTAGATATGTTATGGTAAAACATATTATACGATGAGTTTTTGTATTTCATGGGGTATAATTTACGAAAAAATTTCCATAGAATTTTTGGGTTGATTTGCATTATACTTATTGTAGGTTTGTGTGTGACTTGTTGATTTAGAGTTTGTCTTGTGGGTCATCAAGCATTTTGTTATATGATTGTATTTATCTAAACTTTTGCTGTGACATGTTATGCATGGAAATAACTTTTTAATGGTCAAGGCATTTGATATGGCAGTGAGAACTGATATTGCAATGTGTAAATGTTACATTTTGTGTGATTTTTAATACTTTTCTTTATGTCACTGTGACATATAAGATTAAAGTCTTTCTTTTAACAAGGCATATCTATTCTGTTTATTTTCTTTGCATGCGATATATTGTAATTTCTCCAGCTTATCAAAAAATTTTTTTTTTTAGAAAAAAAGTGATGTCATTGTACTTGCATTTTGAAATTCAAACTATATCAAATAAGAGAAAGGAAAGAACACTTAGCCTCAATGCTCCAGCATGCTATGGATTTATAAGGATGTAGTGTTGCTTGTAACATCTTTAAATTTTCATCTTGTATGTAACATATGCTAGGATAGGAATTCTATGGTTGATAAAAAAACATAGTGTGTGAATGATTAACTATTAATAACTAAAAGTCGTCATGGTTAAGTCAGATGGTTGAATTTGGCTCATTAGAAATTATAATAACTAACTATGGTCATTGATGGGTTGCTATAGTAAACCATGTAAACAATGTTGACCATTGTTAATGATGGTTGACTAGTTTTTATTTTGTTTAACAATGACAAATTATGGTTGAGATAATTAACTTTAATTGGTTATACTTGTTTCCCTAATTTATTTTCATAAATTATAACTTGTAAGATGTCGTTTATGTGAAAAATAGATGTGATGTCACACAAATTAAACGAAAAAAATATTAAGTTAACTATTCAAAGAAAGGTAGAGCTATGTCCCTGAGGTTGACTATTAGAAAATCTAGTAATTAGGATCCAAAAATATAAGCTAATAAAGTAAAAAAAATATGGAACAAAACTACAATCTAACAATCCAATTTGTGGAAAGGATCGAATCTTAGGAACTTGGACTACTCAAGCTTACAATAGCCAAATATCATGTTATGAGGTGGTTATGCCATGCAATGGTAGAAATGCAACCCTAGCACAATGGTTCTTTTGAAAGTGAAATAAATGAACACAACTCACTTAAAGTCACTTGCTTAATCAAGTATTTGCTAGTGTCTCACATGTAGAAAAATAGGTTGTATTGTCTTTAGCCTACTTAGTAAGGTGGTTCAATGACATGCAACAATAAGACTTAGTCTTTAATTGCATCATTATGAAGGCTAATTTTAAGTGTTGAAATGAAATAAAATGATCAAAAACATAAACAAAGCTTTTGATGCAAGTTTTATTGATTATGCATGCATTAGAGTCTTTTCAAGTAGGTAGAATCCCAATATTTTACCTAGTCTTTCAATAAACTTACTTAGTAAAAAAATTCTTAATTTGTTTACGAATAGCAATTAAAATATGATAATTAACTAAGTAGATAAGATTATAATTTATACAAGGAATTATGAATATAAACAAAGAAAGCCCAATAATTAGTATATGAACAAGATAACTAAAATCACATGAAAACATATTTAAGATTGAACAAGAATGTATCGACATGAACGAAAAATAACATGGAAATATATACCAACTTCCACAACTCTGCATAGTATGTCCTTACAAGCTCACTCAATGGGGCCCTTCAATGCTTTAGCTTTCACTATTAAGACTATGAAGTAATAAAACCCAAGGAAATTACACGTATTAATGAAAGTGAATGTTGAAGAAGAGTTTGAATGAATCATTTTTACAAATTGATAGATCACCCTAAAAGTCACAATATTTGAAGTCTAATATGCTTTCTAAACTACAATATATTTCCATATATATATAAACAAAACCAACTCCTAATAATCATGTTCTTATCCAACTAATTTATTTTCTGAACATTCACTTTGCTATAACTTGACCTCCTCAATAATTGAAATCAAGGTAAAGTCATGTTTTGCCTTCTACTAGTTGAGGGAACGCTTCTCACTAGTCCACTCCATAAGGGTGATGCATGTGTTTTTCCATCAAGCTATCTAAGGGAACATGGGAAGGAAAATTCATGTCCCCCATTTTTGTATATAATTAAACTAATGAGGAACTACTAAAAAAAACATTTCTTCAGAAAATCTGTCAAGTTTTTTATTGGTCAAAATAGAAAAAAAGCATGGTAAAGATGACAAAGAATAAATTAATTTAATCTGTTAACATGGAAAAATATTTGCCAAGTAAATATGTTGTAGCATGTACTCATGGACAAAATTATGTTGTTGGTTGATTCTAAGAAGCCCATATACACTGTCACCTTTTATTACTTTCCTTCGACTTTTCATCTAGAAATTTACTTTGAAGATTCTTTTCTTAGCTTTCAAATATTTATTTTATTGATAACACATGTCTGCCTGCTTGAAAACAATCAATTTTTCCTCTTAATACCTCTTGTTATTCTCCTTTAAGTTTTCATTTTCTTCAACAAGGTCCATCTTGTACCTAGCAAGTAACTCATTATTGGTCTTAATATATTATTCTAAGACCTTCATTTCTTCGATAGTTCCTTTCATTATTTTTATATTCCTATTTCTTCTCTAATGTTTCCTTCATAGTATTCATATGAACACGTATTCTTTTATTTGAAAACTCTTATTCATTTAACTTTTAATAGGGACTCTACTTCTTCAATGAAGATATATTATTCTCTTCTTGGCATATCTCATTTTTCATCTTTCTATCCTTTTGACGGTTGCTTCTATTTTTCCTTGACCTTTAGTGACCCAATATTATCATAAACAATTTTATAATATTAATCCATTTCCAAAGAAGTAGTGTTTTTTTGAAGAAATCTTGATATTTGGTTTATTTCCAACTTTAGGAAAATATTGCTCCTTTTGTTGATCAATATGGCTCCCTTTCCATTTTTATGTAATTTTCCTACTAAATTGTGATACCCCTCTCGGTATCTTTTTAAAGACATGAGTAGTTTTAGGGTACTCTGATTATTTTTTGAACTTAATGGATGTGGTGGCTAGGATTTGAATTAACTCATCCTGTCATTAATTTTTTATATCATGAATATTTTTTTTTTATATCATGAATATTTTTTTCCTCTTGAGAAATTATGGTAAAGAGCATATGAGCAATAGATATTTCTTGTTGTTGTAGAAAATTGTAAAGTGTTTTAGTCTACATGGTGGACCTTCTCAAATATTCTCTAGAGAAAAAGATAATAAAACAGAAATATTATTCACATAATGTGAAAGAAAGATTTTTCTAAGTAAAAAATAGAACTTAGGTGGAGGGAAATGCTAAGTTTGGTAAAAAATAATACAAAAGCACAATAGTTGTGAAAGGTGTACCTTAAAGGTAAAAGGAAAGAATATTTTCTAATCAAAAGGAAAAAAAACCTTAGTAATTAAACGGGTGAATAGCCTAAAAGTAGGACTTGGTAAAGTAAAATTTGCTTGGAGTACATCATAAAAATACCACTAAGGAATCTAGAAGGGTTTGTTATTCCGAGCGAAATAAATCTAGTCTCGGGGGAAGGTGTTGGTGGTAGGTGGTTGGTTGGTAGGAACATGCTCTCTCCCATAGTTTTCCCACCAAGGTATTCTAATCAAATAATTTAATTGTGTTATTAACTATATGTGATGTTATGCGGGATCTTCTTTTTATTTTTTGGATTATATATATATATATATATATATATATATATATATATATTATATATATATATATTATATTATATATATATATAATATATACATCTACACTACATCTCGTTCTACGTCTATAATATATTATATATGAATTAGTGGATATATAAATAAGATATACTATAGAAGCAGCATAACATTATATGCATATTATGTATAAAGAATTATATCAGTGTAAGTAAGGTTTTGGATTACAATAAAAAGGCCATTATATTAGGGCAATTGGACTTGTTTGGTGGAGATTTGATAATGAGATATGGAAGAGTATTTCTATATCTTATTTATATAATGAACTAAATTGTGCTTTAAGTTCGAGTATTGAAATATTAGAAGGATGTAATGAGTAGAATGAAATTGACAGAGGAAAACATTGTAAGTTTATCTTACAAAAAACAATTATTTGAGTACAAACAACTATTAAATAGTTGAGTAAGGAAACATGGAATAAAAAAAAAGTTTGTTAAAACTTATTAGTTTTTGCATGCAAATTATTTAGGGGATAGTTTTCCTATACCCCAATATAAATCTAGTGTTATGATCAAACAATAGTTTAATGATCATTGCTTGGACATGCAAAGACATTGACAAGAAATCTAGGGGATATTCATTACTACATCAGGTCTAGTAATTTTAGCTATGAAGGGTTTACTAGAACAAAAGATGTACTTAAAGAAATATAAGTTGGTTACCTAAATAGATATATGAAAAAAGGAGGGTTTATTCCTTTGGAAAGCAAGGACTAGCCAAAGACTATATAGGAAACAGGAAATATATAATAATGAAAGAATATAAGGAATTTTTTTAAGTCTTTAAAAATATATATAATATGGATACAATTTAAGGAAATTTTCGACGTCCTTAAGCATGCCAAACTTAGAAGTGATAAAACAAAGAAATAGGAGTTTATTTTCCTCTAGTGCAGAAGATACCATACTATGATGATTATTAAGTAGACAAATTAGCTATAGTAAACATTGATGCATTGAAATTACATATATAGACAATTCTAATATCTCATATTGGAAGTAGACCATCCTAAATATATGGTAAAATGGAGTAATGGAGTACAAATCTCCATTATGGTAAAATGACCATACAATGAAACAATTATAGAGAGAAGGTAAGAGTAACTTTCCAACTAAGGATTCTAAGAATGGAAATAAAGAGGACTTCTATTATAAAAACTTATTTAATAGTTCAATAGAGAAAGCTGGGTGTCACTAACTCACTTGGCTATTAAATCAAATATGAGGATCACAATGGTCCCTTTAGAATATATTTCAAGGTTTAAATACATGAAATTTTTTAGTTTGGAAATCACAACTTAATTAGTAAAAAATGTTCATTTCACAAAGGGAATAACATTTGGAAAATTAAAAGGAGAAAACTGGAAGAATGTGTAGGTTCCAACTAGTGTAATGAAGTTTCTAGAAGGCAAGTCTCGCACAACCAATATGTCCAACTCATGCAACGAGCAAGAGTTAGGGTGAGTATTGACTATACCTGTATCAAACTAAACAACATGAAGTTAGATATTATACTAGTGGTTATATGTAACAAATGAAAAGATTGATGCAAATTGTGTATAGCTTAGAAGGACATATCATGCATAATCCACTAGCGCCATTTGTTAAGAAACAAGCTCACAAAAAGAGAGAAAAGATAAATAAATTCCATAGAATTTAGCCTCTTCGAGGGGAGAACCTCCTTTACATTACACAAATGAATAATTCATGTAGGATACAAATGACAACACTTCCTTTCTATATATAGGAGTCTAAGGGATCATAATACAATCAGAGCCAACATAACAATAATTATGTAAGGGCATAATAATAAAAATAGTGGGCTTCTATGGGGAACAATAATAACAATATGGGGACTAAATGGGCACAAAAATGTAATAAGGGTGTTGCACTAATAATAATAAGGGGTTACACTAGTAGTTTAGCGACCTAACATGCCCCTCTCCAAAAATCGTTTCCCTCAACACTTGAGTGGTTCTCAATGTTTCTGTATAAAATTCTTGTCCTCCCATGTGGAATCTTTAGCATGTAAGTTCTCCCACGTAATGAGATACTATGAAATTGATTGATTTCGTAGTTGTCAGGTTCTTGTTTCTATGAATTCTCTAGGTTTCGATATGATTTTTCCTTCCTTGTCATGTTCTGGCAATATTGTTTGAACTCAGAACTTCTCATTAGGTAAGGTTGCCATTTCTTAAGTGCATGTAGTCTTATCAACATTTCCTTCCCATAAATAGCTTTGTGTAAATAATTTCCTTTGATTGGACAACTTTTGAAAGCAATGGGTCTTTGTTCTTGCGTTAAAACATCAGCATTCCATTTCCTGGGGCATCATACTCCATAATAAAGGTTTTTGTGAAGTCCAGCGTAGCTAAGACCATTGCTTCACACATTGCCCCTTTAAGATGTTCAAAGGCCTTCACTGCTTCTAGAGTCCATGAAAATTCATCTTTCTTCAATAATATTATCTTCGGAATGTATTCAATCTTCATTCTGATTTGATGATATCCTGAATGAAGATCCAACTTGGTGAAGTAATTTAATCCATGCAATTCATCCAATAATTAATCAAGGATGGGAATGGAAAATTTATCTTTAATAGTGAGTTTTTTTATCTCTCTATAATATAGAAACATGCACCATTACCCGTCCTTATTGTGCATCAATACTACTGGAGCAAAGAAAGAACCTTGACTAGGTTCAATTATACCATCCTCTAGCATTTCAGCAACCATACGTTCAATTTCACTCTTTTGGGCATAGGGATATCTGTATGGCCTGATGTTTGGAGGAACACTTATTGGAATGAAATGAATAACATGATCATGATCATGAACAGGTGGGTGGCCTTTGGGAGTCTGAAATACCTTGGAATGATTGTCCAAAACATTTTTGAGATCTCGAGAAATAGATGATTTTGACATAGGATCCACTAGTGAACATAATTTTCCAATTACACCACATTTTCCTTCATTTAGAAGCTCTCTCATGCTGTTAGAGATGATTATCTTTCCTAGATCGCCTGTAATACCCCTTAATTCAACTTCCTTTCCTTCCGATGAAAATTTCATGAAAAGTTCTTGAAAATTGAAAACTATTGTACCCAAAGATTGTAGGCATTGGACTCCTAGTACAACATTAGCACCACCTATTATAATGGAAAGCATTGGACTATTCAAAACATATTATCCCATCGATAGCTTGATATTATGGCACTTTCCAAAGCAATTTATTGTTCTTCCATTTGCAACCATCACTTGACATCTTGTTGCTTGATATAGGAAGCAATTCAATTCCTTGGCTATATTAGAATGAATAAAATTATAGGTACTACCCGAATCAATCAACACTACTACCTTTTTCTTCTTGATATGTCCTTCTATCTTTATAGGTTGAGGAATGGTAATTCAAGCCAATGCATTACATGATGTGGTCAGATTCATTTCTTCTTTCTCATGGGTTGGTTCCTAGTGAGTATCCTTTTCTTTTGATATTTCTGGATCCTTTTCTTTATGATATTTCACTGTTTATCCTTCTTATTCTTGATATGTCCTTCTATCTTCAGAGTTTGAGGAGTGGTAATTCCTGCCAATGCTTTACAAGATATGGTCAGATTCATTTATTCTTTCTCTGGGGCTTGTTCGTGGTGTATATCCTCTTCTCTTTACGTTTGTTGATCCCTTTCTTCCTCCTCTTAACAATCCATGTAAAATAATTTCTTCTCAGCACACTTACGACCTTTAATGTATTTGTTATCTCAATTGTAACAAAGCCATTTTTCTCTTTTTTCTTCTAACTGTTGTGGTGTTAACCTTGTAGGTTGTGGAAGGTTAGGAGAAAAACACTTCCATCTATATAGTTTTGAGGGATAGACCTCCTTACTACCATAATTTTCCTTTCCACTTTTTTTTCCAACTTGAATACCTTCTCCAATGAATGAGGCTCCCAAAGATGAAACTCATGTTGAATTTTATCCTTTAAAGTCCCTATGGAGATATCAATCCTAGGCTTATCTAGAATATCATTTACCCTTATATTAAATTTTTGAAAGTCCTCAATGTGCTCTACCATTGAAACCTTTTGTTTGAGATTGATCAATTGGCTAAAGAAGGTGTTGCTCTTTGTATCCTCATAATGTGCTACCATTTTCTCCATGAAAATTCAACGTGCGACAAGTGGTTTACGAGAAGAAAGCCATTTATACCATAAAAATTGATTCGATTCTAAATAATTAGATGCAATATGTACCTTTTGTAATAGTGGTACACCATGTAGATCAAATTATTTCTCCATCTATAGTATCCAATTTACCAGGTCCTTTCCATCAAACTTCCTCATCTCACTTTTTTATTTTATTTTAGGAGCTCGATCTTGAAATGACTGTAACTCTGTAATTTCAGACCTTTAAGTTATGAAATTTTGACTTGCCATAGCCCTCTGAGTCCTCTTTTTAACCCCGCAAGTATGATCAATATTGGATTCTACAAGGAAGCGTTACGTCAGATCTTCCATGATGTCCTCATTATATACTAGTGCAGTAGAGCGAAATTGTACGAAGTTCCACGTGTCATTGTTTCAAATTTATGTTCTTAAAATTATACCCAAACAAAAGACATTATGTCCTCTTTCTGTAAATTCTTACACAATTTCAATCTGATGCTCAGATAGAAAGTTATCACAATTTTCCCAAGCTCACCTGTTTAGGATGTAATTGGGGAGTCTGCAAAAACCTTAACGTCCTCGGATGATATATCCCAATATGTAGGGAGAAAATACCTAAAATTTGGACCTGAGGTCTAGACCGATTTCTTATCAAATGGGTTTCTTTTTGACTTCTGAAACTTTGTAGGAAAAATGTTATAGTGAACATTCCATGATGACCTATTTTAGATGAAATTCTAGAGCTTGCAAAAACCCTAACTTCCTCAGATCATATCTCCAAAACTATAGTGAGAAAAGATCTGAAATTTGGTCCCAAGGTCCAGCGTGATTTTCTCTCAAATGGGTTTGTTTTGTAGCTTCTAAAATTTTGTAGAAAGAAATTTATAGGGAAAATTCCACAATGACTTGTTTCGAGTAGTGAAACCCTAAAATCCAAAGCTCTGATACCAAATGTTAAGAAACGAACTCACAAAAAGATAGAAAAGATATATGAACAACTTATAATTCAGCCTCTTCGAGGGGGTAACCTCCTTTACATTACTCAAATGAATAATTTTTAGATGATACAAATGACAAGGCCTCCTTTCTATATATAGGAGTCTAAGGGTTCACAATACAACTAGAGCCAACATAACAATAATAATGTAAAGGCATAATAATAACAATAGTGGGCTTCTATGGGGAACAATAATAACAATATGGACACTACATGGGCACAAAAGTATAATAAGGGGGTTGCATTAATAACAATAAGGGGTTACACTATTAGTATAGGGACCTAACATCATCTATGATTGATAACATTTTATATTAATTTTCTTAATAAGGATAACATAATAAATTTATATCAAACAAATGAAGGATAATATGAATATTAAAACCTCTAATAGAATTAAAATCATGAGAATGATGTACCATGGTAATCTTCGAATCCCGGCTGAGGAGTTAAAACCCAATAATAGTATTTGAGGAAATGACCCATTTTCGGTCAAGAATATTCCATGTTGTCAATATAAAGAACATAATAAACTTGTAATAAAAACCCATGAAGGGTTTGAATTAAAATCCATGGTATATTATGTATACAATATATAATATATATAAAATAAGTCTTAAATTTTGATGGCACAAGGAAATATATGATGATACATATGCAAGGATAACATGCAGAATTAGTAAGTATGGTGAACAAGAAGGGTCTCCATAGTAGGATTTATGGCTTAATTATATGTTAGAATGACTTAAGCCCAATGCATAGACATGTGTTAAATATGAATAAGATAAAAGCTTTGAGACTCTAGGTGCTTATAATAGACTCATAACTCTTCAAGGGGGAAGTGTAACCATTTCTTTCTTGGATTTAAAAGAGACATGTGTTAATGTCTAAATTATATTATAAGGATATACTTCATTATCATGAGGATATTGTGTTAAAGTGTATTTATGTTCATGGAATTATTTTAGTGCTTAAATGGGTACATTACACGTGGTATTAGAACCACAGGTTTAAATTTTGAGGATTTAGGTGAAACCATAATTTAAATTTAATGAAGTGATTATTGTTTCTATGAAAAATAACTAGGTTATTATTTTGGTGATAAAAAAAATAAGAAGAAAACAATATAATAATGGAGAAACTTTCAGCCAAATCTCTTAGTGAGGGAGGGAATTTTTTGTTTTAGTTGGGAGATTAAACTCCATCTACAACAACCCAACGAATGGAAATGGTAAAGGACATGAACCAAGAATGGGCTAGTATCAAAGTGAGTAATGAAAATTTACTTCAGGAAAATACAGAGCAGGAGTAGCTCATTAGGGATTGAGTTAAAAAGTAAAATCACAAACATCTACACATAGAGGTAGAGGAGGGAAAAAAGACACCTTAAATTAGAAAAATGTAAATGGTGATGCTAAAAGTGACAATGATAAATATGAAATTGAGAATGAAAAAACAGAGACTGAGGAAGTGTGAGATAAAATATCTCAAGAAGAACATAATCTAACGAATAAAAACAAAACATAATTCTGAGGAGAGTTGAAAAATATCAAACCACCTATGATTGATGGAAGAAAAGAAGAGAAGGCCGAGCTACTAAACATGACTAGATATTTCCTAATGTATTAATATTCCACCAGCCTTAAATCCAAACTAGATTTCTACCAATTGCAAGGAAAATATTCCCTATGGTGGGAAGATATAAGAATTGTACACAATATGGACACAAAAGAAATAATATGGGAATAATTCCAAAAATAATTTAAGGAAACATACTTAACTAGAATATATTATGATAACACAGAAAATAATTTCATGATTTGAAGTAGGGATGAATGATTACATATGAGTTTATAGCCAAATCTAGAGATTCCTTGAGATATTTTCCCTATATCTTGGAAGAAAAAGTGAATGTGCAATGTTTTATTAATTGTATTCCTCTTCCATATCAGGAAATAATTTAGTTTGATAATCCAAAAGAATCTATGAAGCCACATGGAAAGGCATGACCTGCTATCAATATTTCAAACAGAAAAGTGATGGCTCAAAATCATGGTCTAACAAGGAGAAGAACAAATTTGGAACCAAGATTAAAAATTTAACATCCTCCATTCTAATTTTTTTTTGGAAAATCATAAGCCAAAATCATTTATTAAGAATAATTAGCCACAATGTACATCATCCGAAACAGGTTTTAAAGTAATTGAGATAAATAACAAAGTAACAAATGGTGGGAATGAAAGAGAACTATGTGTTATGGCCATGGAAAAGTCCACCTAAAAATCCACCTACTTTGAAAGTACCCATAAAACACCATATGAAGTGAAGACTTAATAGGTAGTGCAAGAGGCATCTTCCTAGCCTCCTCATTCCTTCCTTTTGTTTCGTGTTATCCTTTATCCTCCCTTAATCTGGTGTGGGATTTTAAATAATAATTCTTGAATCTTCTGAACCTCTGATTAGGAGCTAGTAGTATTAGCCAAGAGTTAATATTAATGATAATATTATTAACTTCTTTATCTGAATATTATGATAATAGTTTATAGTTTCATTAGTTTGGCATACGAGTAAACTTTGATATTAATAAT
>APFE031088948.1:0-21814 GCA_000404065.3 Pinus taeda | reverse complement strand
CCCAAATTCCTCATTTTCGCACAAACACTAGTTTCTTGCTACAACTTGGCAATTTTCTAGGCTAGGCCTGTGTTTTGCCCTTTTGGACCCCTTCCCCTCACTCAATCTTTGAAATTCCACTTTCCCCTACTTCTTAACATCCCTCCCTACTTCTCAAAATTTCCTCAAGAATTTACAAGCCCCTTATCCCCTTCATTTCGCTTCATTTGAACAAATCCCCTGTTCCACACATCGAGATAGGTTTTACTCCAATGATGTTCCTGAGCAATAAAAGATGAATTTGGGACAAATGAGAGAGGTTTTTGTCCCAAATTGGACAAAGAAGAAAAAACTCCTTCATTTTTTACACAGGTGTCATGGTTTTAGAGAAATGTCAAAAATACAATTGCCTCGGGAGAATTGATGCACCTCTGAAGTGACCTAGGGAAAATCAAGTTTTCTCCTAGCTTGGTTGGCCAAATTACTTACTTGATGAGTCCAATGATAACTAGACACAATGATCTTCCAACAAGATATCATGAGCTCAATTTGGAGTTGAGGAACACCTTCAAAAGTTGACTGCAACAGCACTCTGCCTTGAGGCAGCCTCATTTGGCACATTTTGACCAGTCTTGGGAGATTTGATTTTGACAGGGAAAATGAACTCCAAATTGAAAAATTCCAGTTGGTTTGGAAATTAGACTCAAATACCTTTCCAACGAGATATCCTGCGCCCAATTTTGACACAGAGAAGGCCTACAAAAGTCTTCTGGAAAAAGTGCTATGCACTGGGCAGGTGGCACAACGCACATAACTCGCGCGGCGCATTGGGCTCTGATTTCCAGTGTAAAATAACAACGGCGCGACGCAATGGTGAGGTACGGCACATTGGGCATGCTACGCAGTGCACAGAGCCAGAACTCAAATTTTTGTCATTTGTTTCAAAAAACTTCAATCCGCTTGGTTCTTCTCGCTCCAAGAAGTTTATGAAATTGTCATTAACATGTTTGATGCTCATTGAAGTGGATTACGAGAGTTTGTGATGTCAAATTGCAAACTTTATTACTTTGTTTAAAGCTGCTCCTTAGGGTTGTGTTTTGGTGTCTTGGTGCCAAAGACTCCTTTTCCCCTTCACCGTGTTGATTCTTCCCCTCACCTTAAACCCATCATCCCTATTAAATCCCCTGTTCCTCTACATCCCAAAATCACTTATTTCTAAAGTCCTATTATCCTATCCCTAAACCCTACCATACCCTATTACTCTCTTTTTCCCATATCATTTTCAAAATTCCTAAATCCCCAAACCTCGCATTCCTAAAACACAATCAAGTCACTGTCCTCACATTGCAAACTTCACTTGATTGAACCATACCCTTTCCTTCACTCCATTATACCCACTGTTCCATATTTCTCACAGTCCCTCATTTCCCTTTGGCATATTTGGTACTTGGAGACAAATACATCAAGTCTTCATTTCTCATTTTCAACCAATCAAACATACACTTGTCATACACATTGCAACACCATGACGGACACTTATTCATCATATGAACACGACAGTAATTGCACCACTAAACTGCATACACCAGGAGGGTACTAAGGAGGCGCAAAACGCATGATCGGCTCCAAATCTTGGCCGAAGCCTCTTTGGCTGAGCATGATACTTGATGAGGCACCTTCAGTCCAAATTTCAAGGAATTTGGAGAAAATATTGTCATTTTTTATTTTTTTGGTCACAAAACAGTTTTTTGCCCAACGCGTAGTGCCACTTGGCGCGCGCTTATGATTGGGACATCTTCTGGAGGAAAACTTGATATTTTTGGGTTTTTTATGATAAATTATGCATGCTCAGGAGTGGCCGAGAGATTTCATCAAGTTTGGGTGGCCTAAAGGGTCAAAAACACCTTGAAAATGGTCTTTCTGCCACTTTTTCCACACACAGGAAGCAGTCTTGGGAGATTGGATATTTGGAGGGGCCAATGGACACCAAATCTAGATATTCCACTTGGGTTAGAAAGTCGACAGGCAGGGATTTCTAACGAGCTATTATGAGCTCAATTTGGACTTCAGGAAGTGCCTCAAAATCAGCTCCAAAGTGGCGCGACGCATAGAGAATTTGGGTGCGGCGCATAGAGAAATTTGGCCTCATTTTCACTCTTCAGCTTAGAAATTCGCTCAGTTTTGACTAGTTTTACTTTTTGATGTAACTATTGATCTACCATGATGTAATTTGATGACCATGATGTAATATCGGCACATTTTTACTTGTTCTAGAGGATTCATTCACTAAAAAGTGAAAATTAAATGAATGAATCAGTTTCCTAGCATATAGAGGCAAGTTGTTTGATTGCCTAGATTTCAATTCCTTGTTTGTAATTGGTTCAAACAGCTCCTAGAATGATGAGATCGAACCCTAGAGGCAAGGGAATGGGTTTGGCTTGTCTATATTATGTAATTTCTAAGTCATTTTCATGGTTGGAGACTTGGGATTGCTTGGCACTTCATTGTACATTCATTTTCAACATTTTTGGCAAATGAAAGACCAGGGTTTTGAAGCACTTGCTGGGATCCATGTGGCTTTGTGTTTTGATGGTGTTTTTCTCTATGTAATTGTACATTCACTGATGTTTATGTGTATCATTTACCCTTCTCTCTTCTTCTGAAATTAAACAAATGAGTGATTAAGGTAGAATTCATTGGACTGCTGTGCTCTGCCTTGAAATTTTGCTTAATTTTCAATATTTTCATTTGTTCGAGGAGGACTCTTGAGACCCTCTTACCCTCCTTAGCTCCTCACTAGTCTGATCCATCCATTCATTCAGTCTAAAGCATTAAAACTATTGCCTTCCTTGCCCCAATCAAAACTCTGCAAAAACTAGGCCTCATCCCCGGACCCAAATTTGCCTCTTCAATTTTCCAACTCAAAACCCCCAAAAACTCAAATCAAATCCTTGCACTTCATACCTAGCCTAAAATTAGTTGTAAAATCAGTCATCTCAAGCCCATTTGATTATTTTTTGCTGAGATTGACCCGGAGAGAGCCCTCTCCTATCCTCGTAGGGCTAGATACGAGGCTGAGCGTGGTTTGATGTGGACCTAGAAGCTTACCTTTTCAGCGTGAGGTAAATCTAGGCTCTAACATAGTGGCGACCATACTAGGAACGAAAGTTTATTTTCATTGTTTGGCTTTGTAGACTACAGACGGAGCCTGAAGTTAGCCATGTAGCCTTCGAAACGCTTTCGCTTTGCATTAGCAAAAGTAGATGAATGCTGCTTCAGTCAATCTCCGGTCTAGTTTATAAATTGAATATCTGATCTAAACGATCACCCCAGTACATGTATCAAGTTTAGATTTTATTGTTGATGGTGGAAAATGATCAGATGTCGGAAGGCTGAAATCATTCACTTGGCGGTTCCAAATCATTTTCGAGATCAGATCCAAAGACTCCTTTGGAGGATGAACCCAACCAACAAAAACATGAAAGGACAGTATGGAAAGATCAGGTATTCAAGTTGGAATTTCGTCCAAGACATTTTGTTCTTCGTTCTAGATTACTTCTTCTCTTTTCTCGAGAATGTCAAGAAGGTTTTGCAAAGTATAGTATGTTTAAGAAGAGATCCTCAGCTTGCGGTTGATTCTTTCCCTTTGAGATTGTAAATACCAAAGATTTGCATGCCTTTGAGGTTGATCAAGACCCCTTTTTTGAATCTTGTGATGACCATATTCAAACTGATGAGACTAATAAGACAGATTATTTCTACGGCTTCTGTACATACCCCATTACCTTGTAAAATTCCAGATCAATACAAGCCTCTGATTTTACCTCCTATATTCCATTCTTTCCCTAAAAATCATGACATATATATACCAAGATTTGATGGCGACTGTAACAACATCACTGCTGAGAGACATGTTCTGAATTTTGAGTCCTTTCTTGACCTTTTTGAAGTTGATGAAGAAGATGTCAGTATTAGGCTTTTTTCTCTTTCTTTGCAAGGCAAAGTCAAGAGTTGGCTCAAAACCCTGCCTAATGCGAGCATCTCAGGTTTCCAGCAGTTCGTCAAAGTTTTCCTCGACAGGTGGGTGATCAGACAATACCCTTTCTTGATTATAGAAGAATATAACCAGCTGAAAAGATTGCCAAGGCATACAGTACAACATTTTTCTTCCAGATTTAACCAAGTTTATTATTCAATGCCTGTTAATATAAGACCTCCTCCTATATCCGCTCTCTTGCACTACCCAGGTGCATTTGATCCGGAAATGGAATTTCAGCTGAGAGAAAGGAATCTTGCAACACTTGAAGAGATGCAGAACAGTGCAGTAGATGTAGAGGCTTATTTGCTGATCCGAAGGGCAAAGTTAAAGGAAGAAGAGACAAAAAACATAGATCCGGAGGAATCAACATCTCTAGAGGTAAAGCTTGAAATTTTCGTAAGTGCAGTGGAAGCAATGATGCAAAAGATCACCGCAAGGAATGATTATGATGTTCAAGCCCATGGCTCGTTGATTGAAGAAGAACCAGTTGCTGATCCAAAATATTTTCTTTCTTATCCTATTTTTCATAGATCTGATAATGATTGTTTTGTAGATCATCTTGGAGAAGAGAGATCTGTTGATATGACATGCATGCTTGATGATGTGTTTTATGCTGACGATTTGCCTCAGTTTGATCAATATGATGACGATTATGTTCTCCAAATAGAAGCTAATCTTGTAGACAAATCAGCAGCTAGTTTGTGGGAGGAAGAAGTTCACTTTCAGCAGTTCGAATACAGTGACCAGTCGTCGCATATCAGCTATGGAAATGATGAGGAAAGTGCAACAAATTTTGAAGTAAGTGAATGATCTTTGCCTTTTTGTTTTGCTTCGTTTCAGTTCATCAGAGACACCATTCGTGCAATTAGAAATCAACTGTCGACAAGTGTTGATCTGAAACTTTTTGAGGGCAATGAAAACCTTGTTCAAGACTTCTCATATTGAATGCCATTGATTGTCAAGTTGCAGATGAGGACATGGAAACTGATAAAATGATACAAGATGATTCCATACCATTTTGTTTTGAATTATTTCAGTTTTTGAAGGGTAAATTGCATAGTAAATCTTCAAATGAACAACTTGTAGGAAGTCAACAATTTCTTAGTTTTAATGTTGAGGATGAGACAGATAGCGAAATTCTTGAGCAAGTTTTTAATGAGAAATCTTCCCCTGAAATGATTGATGAAATCATTTTGGATACAAAACCCTCCCTAGCACCAGATTTGCAACCACCAAACACAATTAAAGATCAGATTATAGATGAAGGTGTGCAAGCCGAAATACATGATTTAATGATGCAAGAGGATTCTGTACCTTTTTGTTTCGAAGCATTTCAGTTTATAAGGCATAATCTTCGTAATATCTCTAAAGAAAAAGATGAACAGGCAGTAGGATGTTATACAGTTTCAAGGGATACATCGCAGCAGTCTTCTCAAATTTTTTATGATCCTATTGCTGATGTGTTGAATGATGTTTGCAGTCAAAGTCCTTCTCCTATCTGTGAGCTTGACAAAAGTATTCATACAAGCTTGATCCAACAGCCGGTTTCTTTGTTATTTTCAGCAGGTGTCTCGTCACAAAGTTCAGATCAAAGTTTGCATTCATGGTATGAAGAAAAGACAAGTAATCCATTAGATGAGCTAAGTGCCAGTGTGCATGAACTTCAAGATCCTTATGCAGTGTTTTTGGAGGAGGATAGAGAATCCATATTATTCAATGGATCTGTTCACAAGTGTTCATGGGAGTTGCCTTTCAGTAGTTCTCTCTTGTTGTTCATAAGCAAACACTTTCGGAGAATTCAAACAGCAGCTGTAATACTTACTTGGTTGCATTGGTTGTTTCATTTCACTTGATCATGTGATGAATGGAACAACTAGAGTAGGTTGTATTGAATAAGCTCTACATTGAGCATATTTTCCAGTCTGTCGGTTGTGTTTAAGTATCGAGTCAGTTTTTGGTTGAGTGAGAGTCAATTTGTGTCATCAATTCGTCAGTTTTCAGTCATGCATTTCAGCTTGAGTTTTTGACTCTATTTCCCAATGGATAAGGCATTGGTCTGCTCTCCCAAAGATCTGTCGTTCTTGGCATCTCCAAGGAGCTACCATCCCCATTGGAGTCAATGTTATTGTCAGTCTTTGCAGCCTTCCTCCAGTGATCAAACATGCTCTTACAAAGTGATTTTAAGGTGTCAAGGTCAAATTTTTTCATTTCAGTGAGTCTTCAAGAAAAATTTGGTCACTAGGTATTAGGTCTAGGGTTTGTTTTCACTCCTGTCAGAGTTGTCCAAATGTCGGTCCATGTCACCATTTAGCTGATTGTACCATTATTTAGGTGGTTTTCATCATCATGTCAAGTTCCATTGGGTCATTTTACACCTTGTTCATGCTTTAGTTGTGCCTAGGTAAGGTTCATTTCCTTCTCCTAGGGTTTTGAAAGTAATTTCTCTTGGATGGTCAAATCATCGGCAAAATTTTATCCTGATGTTCATACACCTTCCCCTATCCTTAATGTACCTTATTAAACACTTCCCATCACTGAGATCTCCCAAACTCCTCATTTTCGCACAAACCCTAGTTTCTTGCTACAACTTGGCAATTTTCTAGGCTAGGCCCGTGTTTTGCCCTTTTGGACCCCTTCTCCTCACTCAATCTTTGAAATTCCACTTTCCCCTACTTCCTAACATCCCTCCTTACTTCTCAAAATTTCCTCGAGAATTTAGAAGCCCCCTATCCCCTTCATTTCGCTTCATTTCAACAAATCCCCTGTTCCACACATTGGGATAGGTTTTACTCCAATGATGTTCCTGAGCAATAAAAGATGAATGTGGGAAAAATGAGAGAGGTTTTTGTCCACAATAGGCCAAAGAAGAAAAAAATCCTTCAATTTTTACACAGGTGTCATGGTTTTAGAGAAATGTCAAAAATACAGTTGCCTCGGGAGTATTGATGCACCTCTGAAGTGACCTTGGGACAATCAAGTTTTCTCCTAGCGTGGTTGGCCAAATGACTTAATTGATGAGTCAAATTATAATTAGACACAATGCGCTTTCCAACAAACTTTCATGAGCTCAATTTTGAGTTGAGGAACACCTTCAAAAGTTGACTACAACAACACTCTACCTTGAGGTAGCCTCATTTGACACATTTTGACCAGTCTTGGGAGATTTGATTTTTTACAGGGCAAATGAACTCCAAATTGAAAAATTCCAGTTGGGTTGGAAAGTAGACTCAAGGTTCTTTCCAACACGCTATTCCACACCCAGTTTGGACACCAAGAAGGCTTACAAAAGTCTTCTGGAAAAAGTACTACACACTGGGTAGGTGGCGCGGCGCACATAACTGGCGCGACGCATTGGCCTCTGATTTCCAGTGTAAAATAACAAGGGCGCAACGCATTGGTGAGGCATGGTGCATTGGGCATTCTGCGTGGCGCATAGAGCTAGAACTCAAATTTTTGTCATTTGTTTCAAAAAAACTCCAATCCGCTTGGTTCTTCTCGCTCCAAGAAGTTTATGAAATTGTCATTAACATGTTTGATGCTCATTGAAGTGGATTATGAGAGTTTGTGATGTCAAATTGCAAACCTTATTACTTTGTTTAAAGCTGCTCCTTAGGGTTGTGTTTTGGTGTCTTGGTGCCAAAGACTCCTTTTCCCCTTCACCGTGTTGATTCTTCCCCTCACCTTAAACCCATCATCCCTATTAAATCCCCTGTTCCTCTACATCCCAAAATCACTTATTTCTAAAGTCCTATTTTCCTATCCCTAAACCCTACCATACCCTATCACTCTCTTTTTCCCATATCATTTGCAAAATTCCTAAATCCCCAAACCTCGCATTCCTAAAACACAATCAAGTGACTATCCTCACATTGCAAACTTCACTTGATTGAACCATACCCTTTCCCTCACTCCACTATACCCACCGTTCCATATTTCTCACAGTCCCTCATTTCCCTTTGGCATATTTGGCACTTGGAGACAAAGGCATCAAGTCTTCATTTCTCATTTTCAACCAATCAAACATACACTTGTCATACACATTACAACACCATGACGGACACTGATTCATCATATGAACACAACAATAATTACACCACTGAACTGTATACACCAGGAGGGTACTGAGGAGGTGCAAAACGCATGATCGGCTCCAAATCTTGGCTGAAGCCTCTTTGGATGAGCATGATACTTGATGGGGCACCTTCAGTCCAAATTTCAAGGAATTTGGAGAAAATTTTGTCATTTTTGATTTTTTTGGTCACAAAACAGTTTTTTGCCCAACGCGTAGTGCCACTTGGCGTGCGCTTATGATTGGGACATCTTCTGGAGGAAAACTTGATATTTTTGGGTTTTTTATGATAAATTATGCATGTTCAAGAATGGTCAAGATATTTAATCAAGTTCTAGGTGGCCTAAAGGGTCAAAAACACCTTGAAAATGGCCTTTCTGCCACTTTTTCCACACACAGGAAGCAGTCTTGGGAGATTGGATATTTGGAGGGGCAAATGGACACCCAATCCAGAAATTCCACTTGGGTTGGAAAGTAGATAGGCAGGGATTTCCAACGAGCTATCATGAGCTCAATTTGGACTTCGGGAAGTGTCTCAAAATCAGCTCCAAATTGGCACGACACATAGAGAAATTTGGCCTCATTTTCACTCTTCAGCTTAGAAATTCGCCCAGTTTTGACTAATTTTACTTTTTGATGTAACTATTGATCTACCATGATGTAATTTGATGACCATGATTTAATATTTGGACATTTTTACTTGTTCTAGAGGATTCATTCACTAAAAAGTGAAAATTAAATGAATAAATCAGTTTCCTAGCATAGAGAGGCAAGTTGTTTGATTGCCTAGATTTCAGTTCCTTGTTTATAATTGGTTCAAACAGCTCCTAGAATGATGAGCTCGACCCCTAAAGGCAAGGGAATGGGTTTTTATTGTCTACATTATGTAATTTCTAAGTCATTTTCATGGTTGGAAACTTGGGATTGCTTGGCACTTCATTGTACATTCATTTTCAGCATTTTTGGCAAAGGAAAGACCAGGGTTTTGCAGTACTTGTTGGGATCCATGTGGCTCTGTGTTTTGATGGTGTTTTTCTATATGTAATTGTAAGTTCACTGATGTTTATGTGTATCATTTACCCTTCTCTTTTCTTCTGAAATTAAACAAATGAGTGATTAAGGTAGAATTCATTGGACTGTTGTGCTCTGCCTTGAAATTTTGTTTAATTTTCAATGTTTTCATCTGTTTGAGGAGGAATCTTGAGACCCTATTGCCCTCCTTAGCTCCTCACTAGTCTGATCCATCCATTCATTCAATCTAAAGCATCAAAACTATTGCCTTCCTTGCCCCAATCATAACTCTGCAAAAACTAGGCCTCATCCCCGAACCTAAATTTGCCTCTTTCATTTTCCAACTCAAAACCACCAAAAACTCAAATCAAATCATTGCACTTCATACCTAGCCTAAAATTAGTTGTAAAATCAGTCATCTCAAGCCCATTTGATTATTTTTTGTTGAGATTGACTCGGAGAGAACCCTCTCCTGTCCTCTTAGGGCTAGCTACGAGGCTGAGCGTGGTTTGATGTGGACCTAGAAGCTTACCTTTTTAGCCTGAGGTAAATCTAGGCTCTAACAGAACTTGTCTCCCATTCTAGGAAAATGTGAATCCTTAATGACTGAAGGGACTGTGCTAGGTCATTCAATATCTTAGCAAGGACTATAGGTGGGCCTAAACAAAATAGCAATCATCCAAAGGATCCCACCCCCACAAAAGCAGAGAGATGTTAGGATTTTCTTAGGGTTAGCTGGATACTACCGAAGGTTCATAAAGGACTTCAACAAGTTGGCCTCTCCTTTGTTTGGGTTGTTGGCTAAATATTATGAGTTTATATGGTCAAAGAGCTGTCAAGTGGCCTTAGACATTCTAAAGGGTAAGTTAACCACTACACCAATCCTTAGAGGCCCAAACTGGGCCCTCCCTTTTCATATTCATGCTGATGCCTCACACAAAGCCATAGGAGCAGCCTTAGGTTAGGAAGAGGAGAAATTTCCCTATGCCATCTATTTTATCAGTAAGAACCTGTCAAAGGCTGAGCTAAACTATACTGTGACCGAAAAGGAACTCCTTACTGTTGTGCATTCATTAAGCAAATTTAGGCATTACATTCCAAGCTATCAAACATTTGTGCATATTGATCATGCTGCAATCAAATATTTAATGAACAAATCAGATGTGAATGTTAGAATTATAAGATGGTTGCTTTTATCACAAAATTTTGATCTAACTATTATTGATAAGCCTGGTAAGGAAAATGTTGTTGTTGACTTTCTATCTAGGATGAATCTGCCTGTAGATGAAGAAGGAATGGTGGATGCCCACTTACCAAATGAGAATTTGTTTTCTATTTCAGTTCTCTCCCCATGGTTTGCTGATATAGAAAACTATTTGGTATCAACACAGTTTCCACCAAACTTTCCCTCCAAAGAAAAGAGCAAGAGAGTCAGGAAGAGCGCCCCCTTCAACTGAATTGGGGGAAATCTGTTCAAACTTGGCCTAGATCAAATCTTGAGAAAGTGTGTAAGGGAAGAGGAAGTCTTTGACATCCTTCTAACCTATCATGATGGGCCTTGTGGAGGTCACTTTGCAGCAAAGAGGACAACATTCAAAGTGTTGCAAGCAGGTTATTATTGGCCTACTCTTCATCATGATGTGAAAAATTACATTAGTCAGTGTGATCAGTGCTAGAGGATGGGAACGCCTACTCCAAGATATGAAATGCCCCTATAACCTCAAGTGACTTTTGAACCATTTGACAATTGGGGCATGGACTTCATTGGGCCTATCAACCCTCCTTCAAAGAAAAAACAACACATCATTGTGTGCACTGATTATTTGACTAAGTGGGCCGAAACGAAGGCAATTAAGGCAGCAACAGAAGAGAAGGTTGTTGAGTTCCTAAGGGAGAATATATTCTACAAATTTGGGTACCCTAGAGAGCTAGTCACAAACCAAGGCAACCAGTTTACCTCCAACATGATTGAAGAACTGCTCAACCATCACAAAATCAAGCATAGGACCTCCAATCCTTATCATCCACAAGCTAATGGGAAAGTGGATGTGACCAACAGGGCACTGGAGAACATCGTAACCAAGGTAGTGAGCAACAACAGGAAGGATTGGGCATAGAGACTAGTTGAGGCCACCTGGGCCTTTATTACAACATGGAAGGTCACCACTGGATTTACACCCTATGAGCTGGTCTATGGGAAAAGGGCTTTGCTCTCCATTGAGTTCGAATATAACACATTGAGGATGGAAACCTAACTAGATCTAGATCTTAGTCATGCACAACAAGAAATATTGTTCCATTTGAATGGCTTGGATGAATTCAAAATGGAGGCCCTCCTACATACATAGATAGTTCAGCTGCAGAGGAAGATTTGGCATGAAAAATATATTAAGGAGAAGCAATTTCAAGAGGGAGACTGGGCATTGTTATATGACTCTAGGTATAAAGACTTCAAGGGTAATCTAAGGACAAGATGGCTCAAACCTTATGTGGTGGAAAGAAGCCATGATAATGGTTCAGTGCAAATCAGAACTATAGATGAAGAATCCATTCCATTGCTTGTTAATGGACACTGATTGAAAATGTACAAGAGACCTTTATCAAAACAGGAGTTCATTGACAATATCAATAAGACAGTGATGACGGTGGAGCAATTTCCAGCTCCTCCCTCATTAGGGCACTGAAAAAAGAGAAAAAAATAAGGATTTAGGTGAAAACCTCCATTAGGCGCCTGAGTCCCATCTTTGGGTTGAAAACCTCGTGAGGCGGCCCAAGGATGAGAAAAAATGAAAAAGAATAAGAAGATACCTGGGTGAAAACCTTCCTGAGGTGCCCAGGGCATATATCTAGGGTGAAAACCTCTCTGAGGTAGCCTAGGTGTTTATATATATATATATAATAATAATAAAAGAAAAAAAAAACATAATTGCTATTTGCAGGTGGGTGAGAAAGAAAATCAAGGAGCAAAGAGAATATCCAAAGGGAACCCTGCCTCACATATATTCCTCTCCTCCATTCCTTACCATGTATCCCTCCATCAATTCCATTTTTTTTCACTTCATTACTTCAATTCAGGTGAAGATTGTGTTTTCTATAGGATCCCCTGAATGGTAGATTGATTAGGTTCCCAAAATTCATACTAGACATGATCTAACCAATCACCTCAACCACTATCATCATCCATGCATCCACACACACTCCTACTCCCTTTGTCCATTCATTGCAGCATCCTCACAACCCTAGCCAACAACAGGACATTCTGTGGGAAATCCTGTGGCAGCCTATCCCACAGAATCTCAATCATCAGCTATAGGTCTTCACTAGGATGATCCAAGAGCTCCACAACAGCAGTAGCAGCATTAGATCTTCAATCACAAACACCTGCAACAACTAATAAATGATCAAAAGACAACATAGGAGGAAGACAAATGACCATAAACAACACCTATGATCTTTGACCACTACAACATGGCATCAAGACCATAGGTAAGTATCCCACTCACTCACTCATATGAATCATTTGATCAAAAGTTGTAAAGGTTAAGAGGTAGTTGTTTTATAAGAAAAAAGGTGGCAAAAAGGAAATTCTTTTTGGAAGGTGAATAACCCACAAAGGATAAAAATGGAGTAAGGAGGGGCAGTCTGCCATACCCATGGAGTGAGGTAGGCTACCAACTCATCAAATATATCTCATATGAGGGTAGATATAGTGTTGTTTATGGCTACCATTTTAGGATGCTTGAAGAACTAATATTTGGGGTAGAAACACCAGTTCACTAAAGACTCAACATACCCTATTTCTTGATGCAATCACTCATAGACTCCAACAGAAAAGTAAAGATAGGGAATTCCCAACAGTTAGATCACCATGGGTTGATCAAGATCCTCATTAAGGATGCCCTCCAAAACCTCAACATCCCTATAAAATGGTTAGTCTTCAGACACTTACCAACAGAGGATGACATCAAAACCCTCATCTATGATGTTAGTCCTTTTGTCAGTGAGTAGGAGGCAAAACAAGAAGAAAAAGGTATAGAGCTACATGGGGATAAGATGGATGAAGAAGAAACTAATACAGAGGATGATGCTGAAACAAAAGAGGAAGAAGGCATTGAAATAGAGGGTAAATAAAAACAAGAGGAAGAAGATAAGAAAAAAAACGAGGAAGAAGGCACTAAAACAGAAGGGGAAGAACATGAAAAACAACTAGCATGTATGGCCAACCTCTCCTTGGAGGCCATCCAGTCTAGGATGCCAAATAAATTTTATGCTCCTTACCTTAGAGAACAATGGTTGCAATTTCAGATTAAAAAACTAGCATAGAGGGGCACCATGCTATTTCAGGACTACAGGCAGTTTATTGATCTTTGTGATCAAAGTGCACTAGAGGATGGGGCCAAAATGGCCGAGTTTTACTTGCACAACATTGCCCTCATATACATGACTATTTGGGATCCCAATGCAGAGTTGGGAGATCTATAATTAATAGGTTTGGCATCATCGATGAACCATGTGAAGTCAAGGGCTGCAGAGATGAGAAGAATATTGGCCAGAGAGAAAAATGAACCTCTTTTCATCAAAGCTGAACAATAAAATCCCATGGCCCTAATCAACACCCATAATCTAATTGCAAATGATCCTCAGTTGGCCCCTAGATATCTTTCTGCCCAAGAGAAAGCAATTCCACATTTTGAGGATATGTTTAGGCTGCTAAGAGATGATAATATACATGCCTGCTAGAGGGGATGGAACACACTACCACACAACTTGAAGATCAGAGAATATCACTCCCCTCAAAGGTTGAGAGAAGCACTCAACATGACACCTATGTATAAGCAATCAATGAAAAGGTTGAAGGTAAATTGGATAGGCCTAAAATTCAGTCCACCACAACTCCTATGGATGCTAGAAGGGAGAAAAGAAGAAGTATAAAGGAAAGCGGGCTTCTATAAACAAGAAGAAGAGACCACATCAGAAGCATGGGATGTCAGAGAGGCTACCAAAGCCATGAAGGACATGGAAATTGACTAAGTTGCTCAGAGGATGAGAAACACTTTCAGTAGGGGGTGATGACGAGCCTCATCATTGGGTAATTATATGGGCCTTAATTGGCCTTAATTCACCTCCTGGCTTAGTCAAACGAACTATTCTCACAACTTATTGCATACTTTTGATTATATTTTACTTATGATATGAGTTAGAGTTGGATATTTTGCTTTGTGGTCTAATGTGCACGTAATGCAGGAATAAAGGATAAAAGCAAGGAATTGTGGCAAAGACCTTGGTAAAGACTCGAATGGGACAAGGGAGAGTAAATTATAGGAGGTAAATCCTCCTCAGTTACTACCCCTCCATTCGAATTTTCCTGCATCATCTCAGAGTCCAAACAACCAAATCATGGGACTAGAAGACAACCGAGCAAGTGAAAAGGACAAAAAACAATCTATTTTGAGTTGGGAGCCAAGCCTCCCTAATTGGAAGGAATTCGTTAGAGACTTAAGATATATAAGTAGAGAGGCTTAGGACCTCAGTAGCATTCAGACTTCTATTGTAAAAACTCTACTTTATTTATGAGCTACAAGGATTGTGAAAATTTGTTCTATAATCCATGGTTTTCATAATGAGAATGAGTTTTTTTTAAAGCCAACTCTGAGTTAACTCAGAGGGTTGAAACTTTTAGGTTAGGGCCCAACCTGAGAAACCAAAGCTCCTCTTTATTGTACTGTTATGCTAGCATAGACTCATGTTTTCTATTCATTTGCTTAAATAGCATAGATTCATGGTTTTCTGTTTTATTTTCTTAAGTAGCTTCATTTTCATTACAACAATATAACGTAGATTATTCATGTTTTTTTTGTTCATTTGCTTCAATAGTTGCATTTGCTGTAGTTTACTTCCATTTGTGCCTTCTTTCAGTTTACAGGTTAGTTAGGAGAAAATCTTACCATAAGGTTGTGCACAGGTGTCTCGGCCTCATCTCTTCCCTCTGGGACCATGACTTGAGGAAGAGACCATTCAGCAACCCCAAAAACACATGTTTTTGGTTCTCGCATGAGCTATGGAGTTTGCTGTTGATGCAGTTATTTGTTCACCCTCACTAGTTTTTCTATCATCTCCTTTGAAACCTCCTTTAGCACGTTATTCATGCATCACTTCCTCGCCGTCTGATCCACAACAAACCTTCACAATCACCGTCTGATTCATTATTTTCTCCAACTGTTGCCTCACATGGAGTCTTCCACTTACTTTATGCGCTTTAATCTCCACTATCGACCTGTCTCTTGATCTCATGGCTATCGTGTCATCTCAACACTTTATGCGCTTTAAACCCCCACTGTCGATTTGTCTCTCCTGATCTGACAACTATCGCGTCACCCGATCTCCAATTAGCTTGGTCGATCTCCAGCATTGATCAGCCCCGCCTGATCCAATGGCTATCGCACAATCTCGTGTGGATTATTGCATGACCATTATCCACCCGAGAGCATGCGAGAAAAGTGGTTTTCCCATGCTACGTGTTGCACAGTAAGGCTAATCGCGTGAAATTTCAGAATTCCGCTTATGGTATTGAGGGCGCGGAGAAACTACTTACCGCCTTAGAAACCCGCTCCATCATTTCCGCACGTTTATTTTCCCCGTGATATGATCTCTGATGTCCATCCTCTGGTTAATCTTGTCCGCCCATCTCTTGACTTAATCCATGTGATAAGATCTCAACCTTCATCGCTTCGTTACCTTGTTTGTCCATCTCTTGACTTAACCTCCGCAATAAGACCTCAGCCGTTCATCCTGTTCATCCATCTAGTCACTTAAGCCTTCGCGATAAGATCTCCTTCATTCATCTGCTTCATTACCTTGTCTGCCCATCTCTTCACTTAATCCCTCGTGATACGATCTTCGCCGTTCATCTGCTTCGTTACCCTGTCCGCCCATCTCTTGACTTAATTCTTTGCGATAAGATCTTCGCCGTTCATCTGCTTCATTAACTCGGTTCATCCATTTATTTGCTTAAGCCCTCGTGATAAGATCTCCACTGTCCATCATCTTCTTGTTGATCAATCCAATGGTCCCTATGCACTACTACGTCCTTACATCCTCCTTTCATTGATTTCGACCTCTGATTTCTCTTCCGCTTGAAAACCGATTTAACTTAAGTTTCTTTAGTTACACCTTAGTATAGTTTAATGCTTTTTACCTTCTGCAACTTTGATAGCAGAATTAGGTTAGTGATTTCTTTAGAAATTCTGCTTAGCATCGCTGTTTTATTGGTTAATTAGGTTATAGTGTGGTTTAGAACTACATGTTGTTTTATTCATTATTGTAGTAGAGTAGCTCTCTCTTAGAATAGGTTTTCTCTTATTCCATCAAATAATTGAGCTTCTTTTGACCTTATAGAAGTCTGGCTTGGAACCCCCGGGGTCTCTTGCTAGATAAACAGTGACAACATGCAAGACCTTCACTTCTACTTGTGAATATAGCACTGTCACCTCCAAGTTTGTACGAACCCCAAGTTGATAAGTAAAGCTGGTAGCCCTGGGAGCTGCATAATTCTTGTTGCAATACCTAGGTTCATCAACAATCACATACGGAATAGTCCATACATCAATGCGTAAGTAAAACTACATACATTGCTAAAGTACCCAGAATAGTCAAACTACAATAACAACATATGCATGAAACGTGCTGGCTTTGTTATATTATATAAAGTGAAAGTTCCATCCATAAATACAACCATGACATCCACTAGCCCCAATAGTGGAATGTTATGGTCAACACCGCCTACTCTTTCAAAGAAATATGCTTGCTCTGCACTGTGGGGAAGCCAAGGCTTGTCACAATACTCTCTGAACCCTCTCTCCTGTTTTATGAGTTACGAGGTTCTATTTATAACAAAGGGTGGGGTGACCCTTGACATCCCGCTTTATGACTCTTGGACTACCCTCATCACTGTTTACATTACATATGACTGTTTGTATTCTACTAATGACACTTGGAATTTCACTTTACATCATGTTTACAAAAATGATGCATTTTCCACATATACCCATGTGGGACAAAATCAGCTTGAGTCAGCCATACAAGACACCGTTAAGACTCAGATCACTGTGGAAAAACCACCTCATAAACCTTCTCTCTGTGATCCTCAGTGACGAAATGATGCCATGCTTGATAATGTGAAATGGTGTCCACGCACTCTTTGATGATGTTCTTCTGGAAATGAACTCTTGCCTCCATTTCTTCTAGGTATATTGATTTCGAACCTCGGTCCAACTCATCCTGTAACATGCATAGCTTAGTCCCGAGAAAGGTCGGACCGATGATGTACATCCTCATGTTATCTGCGTTGACTTGCAAATATGCGCTAGTGGCGTGAGCATCAACTGATTAAAGTACGCATCGAACTGCAGACTGACTTGGTTCTTCTCTTTGGCCTCAGTGAGCCTACCAATTGACGGGGTGCCATACTTTCTCACCACGACATCAAAAATCCTGTACAACTGTGCATATGAAGCCTCAATACTAGTGATGAGCGGTGGGATTTCCTCATAGTTCTAGATCTGACTCCGGATGTGTGCTTTGTCCAACTCCACCTGTAACATCATCATCTTGTGCAAGTGAAGCGAGGCTGCTTGTACCTCATTTTCCATGTTTGTACATGGTCCAGGTGGATATTGGTGGCTCTCACCTATTCCACTTGGACCCCCACCATTGTTTCTTTCATTTTTTATAGTTTCGTTAATTGTAGCACAATTTGCTATTTTTGACAGTTTTTCGAGTCCTAAAATTTCGACGCTGTTCTGAGGCCCTAAACAATGTTTTTGGGGAAAACCACTCGTGGGAAAATATAAGTTTTTAACTTGATATTCATTGTCAACCATTGTAGTCCTCAAATAGATCTTTCTAACAAGGCATCGTGTGCATCAAATGGAGATCGTAATGCCAAAGTTATGACCGCGGAAAGTTGATGTACTAACTCATCCCAACGAGACCCATAATTTGGTGTTTCATCTCCTAAGGTTAGGTTTTTGGATGGTTATGGTTTTCCATTGTTTCTCAATAATAAATAAGCCTTTAAGCCTCATTGAAACCCAGTTCAGAGGCACGTAGCCACTGCATCTCTTCTAATAGATAAGCTACCATCACCCGAGCTAATTTATTTCCATTATGTATGTAAACATATCTCAGTTCTTTGATATTAATGAATTGAATTTTTATTTCCATTGCATATCCATGTGTATGGTTATATTTGTAATTTGTTGCGTTCTTGTTTAAATTCGGATCAATGGTATCAGAGCGGTCTACTATTTCTTGATCCTTCTTTGCATGTCCCCAACGAGGTCGAGGTATAAGGAGTTAAGGCTCGAATTGGTTGAACCTTTGCAAGAGCAGCCTCACAAACCATGACAACTTCCCATGGGGGAAGAAAAGAAAGACGAGGGAGTAGGAGATTCGATCAAAATATTGCTCGAGGAGGCCCTCAAGAAACAAAGGGATGGGATGATGGATAAATTTTCCCAAATCCTTCAATGGTTGCCCACCGGTAGCGCATCCACATCCAACAATCACTCTGAAGGCACCACTCCTTTTAAGATACAAGTAAAATTTGACACTCCCATATTTGAGGGCCAAATATATGTACACGCTATAGATAAATGGTTAAATCTGCTAGAAGGATATTTTCTGTTCGTGATTTTTCTAGCCGGGAAAAGATTACTTTTTCTCTTCTCAAATCCGCCCCCCACATCAAAGACTGGTGGGAAATCTGTTGTCCTTTGAGATAACCTAAGGTCAATTAGTTATGCCAAAGCATCTATAATGTTTTGTTGTTTTAAATGATAGGATCACCAGTGAACTATTTATAAACAAATGCTTTATACTTAGACAGATTTTTGATAAAATTAAGGCTTGTCCTTTAACATCACATGGTTATTTTAATTTTAATGGGATGGATAAGTGGAATATGGGTAATTGTAATTGATTTACTATTCAAACTGAGTATTTAATCATCTATAAGCTGAAATTAAGAAAACAATGTTTCCTTAATCAACAAAATATAAATAGACTATCACAAAGATCTAGTGCAATTTATGCTCAAAGAGGAATTTACAATAACAAATAGTTTGTAAATTTATCTCTTTTTAAATTACAACTTCATAGAGGATTCAAAATGAAACTGAAACTCAATTAAATTTTAAATCGGATAACTGCAAAAGACATGATTTATATGAAGAAGACATAATGAATAAACAAGATGAAATACAACTCATTGAGAGACATACCATATGAGGCAAATCCATAATCTTTTATTATCTCAAAAATGCTCCAGCTTAGTACAAATTTTTTTAATAACTTGTTCAAGGGTTCAACCTTAAATACTTCGACATAATGAAGTATTTAAACAAAATTTACTAAAATATTACAATTAATGCCTGAGTGACACACCATCCTATTATTAAACTTGAACTAACAGAAAAAGAAATAATGCGATCAAGAGGAATGAATCTGGTGAAGTGATCTAGACATCTGACCTTGCTTTGGAGTAGAACAATTGCTGAGTGGCAACTATTCAGGTGCTGCGCTGGTGAAGCTGACCTGTTTTTTCTTAATCCCGGAATTCACGCTATTTATCCCTGTAGGTTTTAACCCCGTACAGAAATTACCTGCATACGAATTCTAAAACACAGAAAATAAACAATGCGAGATCATAACACATAAAACACATACACAGATATTTTCCCCTGGATCCCAAAACCGGGACTACTAGCCATCGCGTCCAAAAAACATGTGTAAAAATCATACACAAAACCATAGGTGTGTTTGCTCAACCTAACATAGGGTCCAAAATAAAAAATTTCCGGGCGCTACCCCAGACCCCATAAAGTGGGGTTACATGTACCCCTCAAACCTCCTGTTAACTACGTGGAAAGAATATAACACAACCCAACATTCTCCCAGTTGTTGTTTTCTTTCGACAGGGGGGCATAGGAGAGCTTAGTCATTTTTCCAGCCCTGAAAAGCCCATTGTTTCTCTACACCAGGAGAACTTCTCAGAGCTCATAGATTTTGTCAATGCATCTGCAATGTTCTTCAAAGTGTCTACATTTACTAGCAACACCTTTTTGTCTTCTATCATATCCCTCACAAAGTGATACTGAACTTCAATGTGCTTTGTCTTTGAATGATATGTAGGGTTCTTTGCCAAGAACATTGCACTTTGGCTGTCACAGTCTATCCTTATAGCTTCCTGTGCTAACCCCATACTTGAACACAATCTCTGCAACCAAACTTCTTCCTTGCTTGCATGAGTGGATGCCATGTATTCTACCTTTGTAGTTGATAGTGCCACTACAAATTGTTTCTTACTCATCCAACTGACTGCACCTCCAAATAGGTTAAACACATACCCACTTGTAGATCTTCTCTGATCCAGATCTCCAGCCTATTCTACATCCACAAAACCACGAATATCCAACACTCTGTCCAATCCTGGTTTTCCTTGGTAGCACAAACCATAATCACCAGTGCCATGCAAATACCCGAAAACCTGCTTCACTGATGTCCAATGCTCCTTTCCTGGTTTTGACATAAACCTGCTCAATACTCCCACTGCATGTGCAATGTTTGGTCTAGTACAGACCATTGCATACATCAAGCTACCGATTGCACTTGCATATGGAACACGGGACATATCCTTTTCCTCTTCTTATGTCTTGGAACATTTTTCAGCAGATAACTTTACACCTACAGGAATAGGAACCTTCACCGGTTTACTATCCTGCATATTAAACCTCTTCAACATTGTCTCGACATACTTCCTCTGGTTTAACCAAAGCTTCCTCTTTTCCCAATCTCTTTTAATTTCCATGCCCAAAATATAGTTTTCAGCACCAAGTCTTTCATGTCGAATTTGAAGGACATTAGGTCTTCAAACCTTGGATAATTTCTTTGTCATTTCCAACCAGCAACATATCATCGACATTCAAGACCAGATAAATAACATGGTCACCAATAAATTTAAAATACACATAATGATCTGCTTTGCTTCTGGTGAAGCCAAATCCACACATAAATGTATCAAATTTCTGATACCACATCCTTGGTGATTGTTTTAACCCATATAGAGACTTCTTTAACTTGCGTACCAGATCTTTCTTACCCTTCACCGCAAAACCTTCAGGTTGTTTCATGTAGATCTCCTCTTCCAGATCCCCGTGAAGAAATGCTATATTCACATCCATATGTTCTACCTCAAAATCAAAAGCAGTAGCAACAGATAAAAGTAATTTAATAGAAGTTACCTTGGCAACAAGAGAAAAAATATCACCAAAATCAATTCCCGGCACTTGGAATAACCTTTTGCTACCAACCGAGCTTTGTATTTCTCCACCTTCCCTTCTGCATTTGTCTTCTTCTTGAACACCCATTTGCTGCCAATGGGTTTCCTTCCAGCCGTCAACTCCACCAGATCCCAAGCCTCATTTTTGTGCAAAGATGCCATTTCATCAACCATGGCCTCTTTCCAGAGTTTTCCATCCTCTGAATCCACTGCTTCCTCACAGTTCTGGGATCATCATCAGTAACATACAAAGCAAAGTTTGAACAGAAAGCAAATGGACTATACCTTTCTGGCTGCCTTCTTTCTCGAGCTGATCTTCTTTACACTCGTAGTTGGGTTCTCTCTTCTTCTGATTCGCTCTTCTGCTGTAGATCTGATT
>APFE031088944.1:239196-255823 GCA_000404065.3 Pinus taeda | reverse complement strand
CCTCTGCAGTATTGTCTCGACATACTTCCTCTGGTTTAACCAGAGCTTCCTCTTTGCCCGATCTCTTTTATTTCCATGCCCAAAATATAGTTTGCAGCACCAAGATATTTCATGTCGAATATGGAGGACAATTGGGTCTTCAAATCCTCGATAATTTCTTTGTCATTTCCAACAAGCAACATATCATCCACATACAAGACCAGATAAATAACACGTTCACCAATTAATTTAAAATAACACAATGATCTACTTTGCTTCTGGTGAAGCCAAGTCCCCGTATAAATGTATCAAATTTCTGATACCACATCCTTGGTGACTGTTTTAACCCATACAGAGACTTCTTTAACTTGCATACCAGTTATTTCTTACCCTTCACCGCAAAGCCTTCAGTTTGCTTCATGTAGATTTCCTCTTCCTAATCCCCGTGAAGAAATGTTTTCTTCACATCCATCTGTTCTACCTCAAAATCAAAAGAAGCAGCAACAGATAAAAGTAATCAAATAGAAGTTACCATGGCAATAGGAGAAACAATATCACCAAAATCAATTCCCGGCACCTGGGAATAACCCTTTTCTACCAATCGAGCTTTGTATTTCTCCATCTTCCCTTATGCATTTGTATTCTTCTCGAACACCCATTTTCTGCCAATGGGTTTCCTTCCAGCCGGCAACTCCATCAGATCGCAAGCCTCATTTTTTTGCAAATATGCCATTTCATCAACCATGGCCACTTTCCAAAGTTTTCCATCCTCTGAATCCACTGCTTCCTTCACAGTTCTGGGATCATCATCAGTGACAGACAAAGAAAAATTTGAACAGAAAGCAGATGGACTATACCTTTCTGGTTGCCTTCTTTCTTGAACTGATCTTCTCATAGCCGGAGTTTCTGGCTCTTCATCTTTTGATTCCTCCTCTGCTACAGATCCTTATTCTTTCTCCTTTAGTTCAAACTCTATCTTCACAGGTTCCTTTGGTTGGACTTCATGTTTGATAACATCTTTCACCTCTCTAAACACCACATCTTGACTGTACACAACCTTCTATGTGACTGGGTTCCAAAGCTTATAACCCTTTAAACCATACTTATACCCAATAAAGATGCACTTTTCAAATTTACTATCCAACTTGGTTCGTTTCTCCTTTGGAACATGTACATATGCATCACATCAAAATACCCTTAGATGTGAAAGAGAGGGTTTCTTACCAGTCCATACTTCTTGTGGAGTCTTATCCTCCAACACTGATGAAGGTGACCTGTTGACCAAGTAACATGCAGTATCCACCGCCTCTACCCAGAATTCCTATCCTAACCTGACACCACTGAGCATGCTTCTTGCCATTTCCATCAACGTCTTGTTCATTCTTTCTGCGATTCCATTTTGCTGAGGTGTATATGGAGTAGTCTTCTGCCGTGCTATACCACACTTCTTACAGAATTCTTCAAATTCCTTGCTGCAGAATTCTCCACCATTATCTGTCCTCAGTACCTTTATCTTCTTCTCTGTCTTATTTTCCACCAAAGCCTTAAATTCTTTAAACCTGTCAAAGACTTCAGATTTCTTCTTAAGGAAATATATCCATGTATTCCTTGAGAAGTCATCTATAAATGATACATAGTACACAGACTTACCCAGTGATGGAACTTTCACAGGTCCAAACACGTCACTGTGCATAAGCTCTAATAATTGTTTCGTCCTCGCACCACCAGAGGGGAAACTCACCCGATTTTGCTTCCCATATACATAATTTTCACAGAAATCAAAATCCAGAGAGCTATTACTCATACCTTCTATCATACCTTTACCATGAAGTATTCGAAGGCCCTTCTCTCCAATATGTCAAAGCCTTTGATGCCACAACATGGTCTTCTCTCCAGAGACCACTAGATTTTCTGGTCCATTTTTACGAACCATAGAACTATTGCACCCGTCAAAAATAGTGTTACCTTGCAACTTGTATAGAGTTTCAAACCGAACTCCCTGCATCAATACCAGTGCTCCTAGAATCATCTTGCAGGTATCCTTCTCGAACACTGTCTTTACAGCTGCATCATCCAATTTGCTTACAGAAATTAGATTTCTGGCCAATGCAAGAATATGTAGAACACCCGGAAGGGTTCTAACCCTTCCACCTTGCAACTTCAACTTTACTTTTCCGCGACCAATGATTCTAGCCTTCCTATCATCTCCTAAGAAGACATCACCACCATCATATTTCTCATACTCGCAGAACCACTCTCTATGGGGAGTGAAGTGAAAGGATGCACCTGAGTCAATCAACCATGCCTCATGATCTACATGTGTACTTGAGAAGCCAAGTACACATCCCCACCTTCATCTGAGGTGGTTTTCGCCTCTGCAGAAGGAGCATCATCAAAACCCTTTCCTTTATCAGGAACTTTAGATTTACACTCCCTTTTGAAGTGCCCTTCCTTTCCACATTTCCAGCACACCACTTTATAGGTTTCCTGGAGATTTAGATTCCTCTAGTTTAGATTTCCCTCGTGACTTATTTTTTTTTGTTCTGGACCGCTGTACAGATAAGGCATCACCATTCTAGTTGTCCATATTTTTCCGTCTCATCTCCTCCGTCAGCAAGGCTGAGACTATTTCATCAAACTGCAAAGTAGTTGCATTGCTACCTCTTGCAATAACCATACTATCCCACGAATCTGGTAGAGGACACAACAAACTAATGCACTTATCTTCATCTAAAATTTTAATATCAACTAATGATAACTGACTTACCACAATATTAAACGCATTAAGATGCTCTGTCACCGAGTCTCCATCTTTCATCCTCAGGTTATATAGCTTTTTCTGTAGGAATAGTTTATTCACCAGAGACTTAGATTGGTACAAAGTCCCTAACTTGTCCCATAGAGCTTTCGTTGTAGCTTCCACTGATACATTTTGCAATACGGAATCTAAGACACACAATTGTATTGTGCCCTTAGCCTTTTGATCCAACTTGTTCCATTCTTCATCAGTCACTCTTGTTGGTTTAGTACCCGGATCTACCACGATCCATTGATCTTTATCGACCAACAGATCCTTCATGTTGAGTTTCCACAACTCAAAACTATGACCATTGAACTTCTCAATCTCTATCTTTCCGCTGCTCACCATCTTCTTTCACCACCAGAATCAATCTTGCAGATCTCCCACTAGACAGGGTCTACCACAGGCCCGAGCGAAAACCCTCAGCAACAAAGTCGTCCCCTTGAAGCCAAAACAACTCTGATACAAAATGTATGTTTTAACCCTATACAAAAATTACCTGCATACGAATTCTAAAACAAAGAAAATAAACAATGTGAGAGCATAACACATAAAACACATACGCATAGAGATTTTCCCCTAGATCCCAAAACCGGGACTACCAGCTTGATTTTTCACTATGTTCCTTTCAATGTTACAATACATATTTATACATGCCGAAGCATCCAATACCATGGACCGAAAACGATCACGTCCAAAACCATGGACTGAAAACCATCGCGTCCAAAAAACATGTGCAAAAATCATGCACAAAACCATAGGTGGGTCTGCCCAACCTAACATAGGGTCCAAAACCAAAATTTTCAAGGGCGCTACCACGGACCCCATAAAGTGGGGTTACGGGTACCCCTCAAACCCCTTGTTAACTATGTGGAAAGAATATAACACAACCCAACAGAACACATGTCGCTCAATGTGTGGAATTGGGTGGGACTCAGTCAAAACTACTTACTGCCTTGAATCCTTATGATATCCTACCAGTTTTGGGGAATCCCACGCTACAGAACAGAAACAATTACTTTCTTGAGTTTTATAGAATTTTCAAGTGCGAGTATTTTGTGGCTTTCCTTCGCTGATGGGAATGCCTTATAATACGTGCATATCAGAATCCACCATTCTTTCCCAAATTAGCCTCCGGTTTGGCCAGTTTTGTGCGTTTGCACTTTACCATGGGCCAATGGTCTACACACTTGACGGAGGGTCCTCGTTGCTCCACTCTGGCCACAACTACAATTTTTATGAGGATTCCTTCTGATAGCTTCGATATTTTCTAAGACTTGAATATTTTAGCATAATTGGAAACATTCATGAAAACTTAGAGAGCTTTAGGATCCAATTCAGATCACGACCTTCATAGAAAAAAAGCTTTTGGACCACCAAAAGATGGTTTTCTTTCAAGCATCAATCAAGTGAGGGTATTGCTTCCTCTCTTGCTCAGTTTCTATCCATTTCGTACTGCTTGGCTTTGAACCCTTGATTCTGATCCTGAGGTACTCAACATCCCCTCTACATGTAGTTCTTACCGTCCTGTCCAGAATTGTGTCTTCCTGCAACCCACTAATATATTCAAGTAACAGATCATCAATAGAAGGTAATAGACTCTTCTCTTCGAGATCTTCAATTAATGAAGGTTCAAATAGTCTCAAGTTGTTTGCATTAGCAACTGAGTAGATGTGCGTGTAAGCTGGTAGATCAAGGTGAAAATCATTCTCACCAATTTTCTTAAGTATCTTGAAAGGTCCATACCTTATTGGCTTCAGCTTCTTACCTTCTCCTTGCATTTGGTCTTTGCTAATATACAACCAGACTTGATCACCAAATTGGAAACTATGCTCCATTCGATGCTTGTCATGCCTTGCCTTGTACTTGGCTTGGCTCTTTTCCAGCTATTCCTGTACTGCTAGGTGAATCTCTTGGATTTGTTCAATGAACTTGGTTTCTTTGTCCACATCACTATGTCCATCAACTACTATGTCTTTACCAAAGACAAGATCTAAGGGAGACCTTGGTGTGAAACCAAAATAGGTTTCAAAAGGAGATCTTTGTGTAGAAGAATGTTTAGCTCAGTTGTAAGCATGTTGCACATAACATAAATGTTCATCCCAAAGTTTGGGATGCTTCCTGTAATAACCTTTGAGCAACTGGATCACTGTCCTATTTACCACTTCTGTTTGACCATCTATTTGCAGATGAAAATCTGTGCTTTCCTTCAACCTGGTGTCCATCAATTCCCACAAACTTGACCAAAATTTCCCAACAAATTGGGTATCCTGATCAGATATTATGGAAGTGGGTAATCCAAAATGAACCCATACATGCTGAGAACAACTTTGTAGTTTCTTCAGCTGTAATCTGCTTGTTACAAGGTATTAAAATACACATTTTGTTGAACATATCCACAACAAAATATAAATAGTCATGACCTTTCCTAGATTTAGGTAGTCCTCCAAAAACGTCCATGGAAACACTTTCCCAAGGATGAGAAGGAACTGGCAGTGGAGTTTACAAGCCTAGTTTTCTATTGCTGGGCTTGCTTTTAGCACACATGGTACACCCTCTTACATATCTAGAAACTATCTCATTCATTTTTGGTCAATAAAAAAATCTTTGTAGATGTGAAACCGTTTTACTTACACTAAACTGACCTGATATTAGAGAAGTGGGTGCTTCTCGAATTATCTTTACTCTTTCAGTTTGTGGAATGCATAGCTTCCAACAATGATACAGGAGTTGGTCCTTAACATGATAATCCAATTCTTCTACCCATTTTCCTTGTCTCAAAGTTTCATGTACATCTTTAAAATCTATATCTTGAGCATATTGTCCAATGTAGCTTTCATGCAATATTGAATTATGCTTAAGTATAGTAGATGCATTTATAATCGGTCTAGATAACATATCTACAACTTTATTGTGTATGCCATTTTTATATTTGATGTCTAAATGAAATTGTTGTAGAGAACCCATCCATCTATAGTGTCTTGATTGCTGCAACTTAGTTTGGGAGTGTAGATATTGAAGTGGTTGATGATCTGTATGTATAACTGTCTCTTTTACCATTAAGTAATGCTTCCAATTTTTCACACTCTGTAATAATGCATACAATTCTTTATCATATGTGGGATAGTTAACTATTGTAGAATTAAATGTCTCAGAATGATAACATATGGGTTTACTGTTCTGAATCAACACTACTCCCATGGCCTAGTCACTGGCATCTATTTCAACCTCAAATGGTCTTTAAAGATTGGGCATTTCTAGTACTAGTGTTGTACTAATCATTTGTTTCAAGGTGTCGAAGGCTTTCTGCTGTTTGCCTCCCCATTGAAACACCTTGTTCAATCATGTTAAAGCATGTAAGGGAGTTGCAATTAAGGAAAAGTTATAAATAAACTTTCTTCAATATTGTGTTGCTCCTATGAACCTTCTATCCTTTGTAGAAAATTTGGGTTTAGGACAGTTTAAAATTACTGCAACCTTAGAGGGATCTATCTTCAATTTGCCACCCCCTACTATATGTCTATGTTTTGCCAAATTCACATTTTGAGAGTTTAACATAAAGTTTTTTTCCTTTCAAAACATCCAGTGTCTGCTTAACATGCTTTGAATGTTCTTCCCACATTTTCCTAAATATAATAATGTGATCTAGATATACAATAACAAATCATCAAGAAAAGGTTTCAGTACATCATTCATTACTCTCATGAAAGTAGCAGGAGCATTAGTTAAGCCAAAAGGCATAACCAACCACTCATACAATCCCCGCTTTGTTTTGAAAGTAGTCTTCCATGCATCTTTCTCTATAACTCAGAACTAATGATAGCCACTATGCAAGTCTAACTTGGAAAAATAAACAACCTCTTTCAAATGATCTAATAGATGATCTATGCGAGGAAGGGGATAATGATTTTTGATCATTATCTTATTTAGTGCTTAGTAGTCAATGCACATTCTCTAGGAGCCATCTTTCTTATTCCCCAAAACAATTGGATACCGAGTACATGGTGATGTGCTTGGTCTGATGAACCCTTTCTTGAGTAGTTCATGTACCTACTTCTTGATTTCTGCATTCTCTAAAGTGGACAACCTGTACATTTAGATGTTAGGCAATGGAGCATCTTGCTGCAAATTAATATCATGCACTATTTCCTTTTTGGGTGGCAGACCTTTAGGTTCTTGAAATAATACATCATATTCTGAAACAACGTTTTTCTAAATCAATTTGTTGTTTAGCATCATAGCCCTCAAATACATTGGTTTTATCAGGTTTATTTTCCTTTACAACCATTAACAAAAATTGTTTGCATGAATTTACAATTTGTTTCATCTGCCCTGAGTTTATGAGAATATAATTATTGTTGAGCTTATGAGCTCTTACAATATATTCAATCCATCTTTAGTGAATAGATACCTGTTCTCAGCCCTATAGAAAATATCTTTTCTATCATACAAGTAAGGACTTCCTAAAACAATTCCACATATATCCAAAGGAACTATATCTAACTCAACCTCATCTACAAATGCTGACCCAAACGAGAACTTAAGTTTACATTGTCTAGTCACTTGTACCTTTCCTTTATCACATAGCCAACCTAATGGATATGGTTGCTTGTGAGGTATCGTTAGTAATCCCAACTTATTTACAATTGCTTCAAAAATTAAATTTAGTTATGAGCAACTATCAAACAAAGTATCAATCTTTTGATGATTGGAAATAACTCGAATATGAAAAGGATCACGTCTTTTTCTCTCATTTTCTCCATTATCAGTAGATTGTGCAGAATTACTAGTGGATGCTTTAGAATTTTTACCTTTTATGCCTGTGGCTATGATTGCTGCTTCATCTCCTAAGTATGACCCCAAATATTTTTGAATAGCTATAATAGCCTTCTTCTTCTTACCCTCGAACTTCATAGGTTTCAGCTCCAGATACAGAATCTAGCAATGTTCATAATCATGCCCGTCCTTTTTATAGTGAGTGCATGAAGACTTGCTTCTCTATACAGTTTTTGTCTTCCTCTCTTTCCATTTTTGTTTTGTTTTCTCCTTATCCGTGCTTGCAGTGGGTTTGGACGATCCCCCAAATTCTGGGTTCCTATTCTTACCTCTAGCTTCAAGATGTGTAGCCTGAATAGATACTTCATCTATACTAGTGGGATTAAAAATGAGCATAGTGTGCCTCATGTAGCTATGTAGACCACCTATATACTTCAATAGAGTCTTAGGTGAGTATAAAGAAATTCCTAGAATTGTAGGTTTTAACCCCGTACAGAAATTACCTGCATACGAATTCTAAATCACAGAAAAATAAACAATGCTAGAGAATAACACATAAAAACACATATGCACAGAGATTTTCCCCTGGATCCCAAAACCGAGACTACCAGCTTGATTTTTCATTATATTCCTTTCAATGTTACAATACATATTTATACATGACGAAGCATCCAATACCATGGACCGAAAACCATCACGTCCAATACCATGGACCAAAAAAAACCATCGCATCCAATACCATGGACCGAAAACCATCGCATCCAAAAAACATGTGCGAAAATCATGCACAAAACCATAGGTGGGTCCGCCCAACCTAACATAGGGTCCAAAACCAAAATTTTCTGGGGCGCTGCCCCGTGCTAGATTCCTATACCAATAGGTTTCATTTTTCATGATTGACAGTGGAAGTGCTAAATATGTTCATCCCTGCATGCTGTAGAGGTTCCATGTTTTGTATACAGGCAAAGAAATTTAAAAGATGAAAAGAGGGTATGCCTTAAAAGAATAATCAAAAGGAAAGAAAATAAATTGGTCAGAAAAATTAATGAAAATGAACCCCAAACCAAAGACCAGGAAAGTGGCTAGTTAAAATGCCACTGCTATCTTATTTTTCAAGATACCAGGTGAAGGTACTGATGCTCATTTCATTTGATGGATGGCCCAACAGTTCAATCAAGACCATGCCATGTTTAAATTGATGTTGTAGAATAAAGAAAGAAATACCTGTCCAAACAGTTCAAGCTTGGAAGATGGCTACCCAGATAGAGAATTTAAGGAGCCCAACTGCTTAATCTGGTCCCTTGGAAGAGATAAGGGTACATTTAGATAGGAGGACAGTAAAAAGAAAAGGAGGATAATCAGGGTTTTCCAGTTCAAGTGCACCCAATGTAAAGGAAGAAAAATTGTTAAGTGTATTAGGCTAGGCAGGTAGTTTGAGGTTGCAAAAACAGGGTTATCATGGCAGTTGTTTGATGGTACAACAAGGAAGCATGACTAACTTCCCCTTCATCCCGTCAGAAATCATTCACTAAAATCCCCTGAAGGACCTTGGGATCTACCCAAAAAATCCATTTTCACTCCATTCTTGTTAAAAACCAAGTTGACATGTGAGTTGACTTAGTCAAAAGAAGCCACATTTCTTGTGTAAAATTAATCTTTACACAATCCATTCATTTCCCTATGCTTAAGTCCCCATTCTATAAACTTATCATACATCCATTTCCTTTTCATTTCATATTAACATCTAACCCTATTATCTAGCTCCCTAAATCACTTCCCCTCCCCCTATTCTACAAGAAACTATATAAAAACCCCAAAAAACACTAAATATTCCTCCCCATGGCAACTATAGCTATATAAACACAAGTCGGGAAACCTTAGGTCCATTTGGGACCCATTGTTAGCCCCTCCACGTTCATTTCCCTTAGGATTTATTTAACACCCTGTTAAATAAACAACTATGTTCAACCACCCTCCGCGCACATTTTATTGGGGTTTTATTAATATTTGATTGATAAAATAACCAAATCCCGAGCGCATATTACACCCATAATCTAAAGTTTTAACAAGCCGAAGCCGCAAATAATTAACGATTATTGGGCGTGCTTTTCCACTAAACCCTGATCATGTTGCCCGCCCATCCACCGTAGGATCGGCCCTCCTAGATCCGACGACCCTAATGAATATCGGGCACCCCTTCGTAGCGGTATGATAGTAACCGATGGTCGACGGTTTCACCGTCGTACACCGAGACAGCTGTCGGCTGCCTATTGCATCGGGCTGCCCCTAACACATACCACTCCTGTACCAAAAGCAGTCTAACGCAAGCCACTTACCACCCTCCCCGCTTGCCTACGTCACCGCATGACGATGCTGCCACATCGCCTGTCACTGTGTTGTACCTGCGCCATGTCACCCGCTGATGTCATCACCCTGCCACCATGTCATGATGACATCATCATCTACGTCACCCGCCACATCATCTTCCGTACCTGCTACTAGACAAAGAATACTTCATGATGACGTCATCCGAGGAAAGTGCAAAAAAGCACCAAATTTCCAAAATTTGGTTAAAAGTCATGAAAATGACTATTTTTGGTTTATTTATGTTTCTGCTATGTAAATGACATGCATGTATTTTTTCGCTATTTTCACTCCCAGAGCTTCTACAGCCTATCAACCTACAAATTCGACACTGTAGTTCGTCTTCTCAGCTCAACCTGTACCTGTTAAACACCTTCGATGCCCTGGAAACAAGTATTTATCCGCAATTTAGCCCGAAACCCCTGTTTTTTATACTTCTCTGATTTATAAGTTGCCGAATGAACCTGTGATTGCTTCCAAACAAGTTCCTACCAGTCACTCACTACTCAGTATTTACCATTTGAGCTATTACACCCTTACAAACCTGCAACTTAAGCTCAATTTCTCCATAAACAAAGATATCCCTACACTCTGTTCAGCCATATTCGCCCACAAACTCCACAAATCGCTCAAACTTTGAGTTAAATTAGTCGAGCACCATGTTCCGATTAATTGCAACCTATTTTCTTAACGGGGAACCCTCAGTTTCCCTTTCCCTTTGCATACTTGCCCCTTTGGGAAAAATTCAATACAAATCCTCTCGGCGTTCTTCCTACAGAGCCTGTGATTTGGCAAAATTGTGTGAAAAACCCAATCAAAGGGCTGTAAATTTGTTATTCATCATGAAATGAATACACAGAAATTGGTTTGGGAAAGAAAGTCAGTTTTCATACTGTTGTCAATATCCTCTGAGATTAAATTCCACTTCTATTTTTGTTTGACACCTACATTGCAATTCATACCAGCACTATCAGATATGAAGACTCCAATAGCCTTGAACATAGCTCCTTTAAATGCTCCACATATGGACTTAGAGTGGCTACCATTAGCAAACAGAGGCTTTCAGATTAGAGATATGATGGGCCTTACTTCTCACCTCAAAGCTGTGGGCCAATTCAAACACAATCATAGGAATAACACTGATGTTCTAGGGATTTGGCAATCCAACATGCCCCTCTATTACCTTCCAGAAGTCAATGTGCTAATTGATTTCATCCACCTATGCCATGCACACTATGAACCCACTCTGAGGGCAATTCTCAGTCCAGATGGGTTTGTGCTCTTCTATATCACTCCTCAAGCTATAAATGAAATGTTGAACTTTGAGCCTCCTCAGACTCCGGTTCCCCTCACAATGAAACTTTTGTTGGATCAGGGTGCAAGGCTCTCCAAAGTAGAAATATCAAGAGTTAGTCAGTTGTTTATCAAGCCAGAGTGCCAGTATGATCATCCTCCTCCCTATCATCAGGTTTCATTTAATGAAACATGGAAGCTCATGGTGGACATGATTTGATACATCTTAGGATGCAGAACAGGAGAGTTTGTGGATGAGACTGTATTCTTTCTCCTAACCATATTTACCCTAGGGCAGCCCCCTTCTGTCATGTATGACTATGCCACGTTCATAGCAAACAAGATACATGAGCAATTCATGATGATGGAGAGAGAAAGATTGTTTAAATACACTTCTTATATATACCACTTGCTACTCTACTATCACCCAGATAGTTTTAAGGTTCCTCTCAGGAGATTAGACCCAAAGGGAGAGGGGATATTTGTTGTTTGTTGGACCTCAGTTTTCCATGAAGTCCAGCATTCTCCATACACATATTGTGAGTTTATTGACCTATTCATTTACCCTACTACTTGCCTATTGATGGTGACTCCTCCTACCAGGCTTACTGCTGAAATGCAAAGGACCTTACATCTTTCTAAGGGCTACAACATTGGTGATTGGTACTTCTACCAGAACCACATAATAATCAGAATTTATGGGTGTGAGTTGTCTCCCTATAAGCTGCCAAGATATGTCCCGATGAGACGTTTTTGCCTTGGAATATTTCAGGCAATTCAGTAATGCAGACTTGACCCATTTCCATGGGAAAAACAAGAAGGCATACCTTAAAAACAGACACCAGTTGGGTCCCTTTGTTTTCAAGAAAAGGGAAGAAGCATGGAAAGATGAAAACAACATGCTAGGACAAGAACTCATGCTGAAACAGAGCTTCTACTAGGCACCATATGACCCTGAACACTTCATAAGCCTTAGAAGAATCAAACATAGGCTTTCAGGATATGTGCACCAGCTACTCCCCCACATTGAACAATATGTCAATCAACTAGAATGGGTAGAGGGCACCTTAGATGATGAAGAGATCACTGAAGAAGAAAAATTAGAGAGAGACATGAAAGAAATTGAGAAAATGATTGACCTAGATTATGTTACATAGGTCACCTTCACACAACCCCAACCAGTGGGAGCAAGCACATCAACTGCTACTTCAAGGCAGCCTGCTAAACAGGCCATATCATCAGCAGAAAAGGGCAAAGAAATTGAACATTCTGAACATCAAAGCACAATGGAGGAGCAACCATCCTCAAATTCGGAAAAGGGTCAAGAGCAAAGCCCTTTAACACAAACAAAAGCACGTGAAATCGCTATGCTACAAACTCCTCACAATGAGGAAAGAGGTAAAAAGAGGGGTAGAACAGATGGGACACCCACAGGGACATCCATGGACCAACAAGGTGAAAAACGAAGGCTAAACCCCTATGTCGAAGAGGAAATCACTGAAGAGACCATAGGAAACATCAGGGGTGAGGGGACTTCTGAGCAGCGGATCCCTCCTATCTTGGGAACATCGGCCAACTACTTTTAGTAGGAGCAAGAGAAACAACCAGATGGGGAGGTTTCATCCTCCCAATAGCAGGCCCAAAGGGGCTCGGATATAAAGAAGGCATTCATAGAGATTAAAGCTAGAAACAAGCCTATAAGGTTTCAGTTTTACAACCATTTAATGAGAATGGCTCCAACAAATCAGCAAAGGCTAATGGCAACCTATGATATAGAAGTAGGGAAGATGACACTCAGTCACTTCAGGCCTACTACACAGTAGCCACAGTCAGCTGCAGATTACAATAGAATAAATCTTGAGGTACTAGCAAAATATATACATCCTTTAGACCAGATTGAATTACGTAAGCAGACAGGAGAAATGGTTTATTCTACACTGGCAGACAAGGCTCTATTAGCCCACAGATTGTATAGAATATTTCTTCCCAGTTAGAGCTAGAAAAGGCCTCATCATTGGCCAAGGATAATAGGATAAAATCCTTGGAGGAGATCATCATAGAGTTGGGACATGATCCCAAAGATCCTAAAGGCACACAGGTCTTGATTAGAAAGAAGGAGGAAGACATAGCAGCATTAAGAAAACAAATGAAGCTGCCTGTCACCATACATCCTCAAACTGCAGAAGTAGCACAACAACAGGAAGTAGAGGATGTGGTAAGCTTACCTATGAGGATGAATGAAAGGATAATGGAAATATAGAAAGCGTTAGAGGAAACTCAATGAGGGAAACAGCCAGAGTTGGCCCCTCAACCATCCCAAACAGCTCCAATAGTAACAACTCCAATAATTACAGCTCCTCCAACATCAGTTACTACAGCAGCACCTCCCCCAGGTTCAACTTTAGCAGCAGGTGCATCGACTTCAGCAGATCCAATAGCAGTAGCAGTGAAAGAGGCCATCTTGAGCATGGAGGCCATGATGAAAGAGATTAAGGCTCTTGAATTGCAAATGGCAGAGATAAAGGAAACAAAAGAAAAGCTAGCCAAGATTGAGGCTAGTTATGATAAGTCAAAAAATGACAGTTGCTGAGGAAACCAGGGAAGTAAAGGCCCTGGAAAATAAGATAAAGGCCTTGGAGAAAGACCTCACACTCCATAGGACCTTGACTGAGATAAAAACAATTTTGTGGAATAAAATTGGCTAATCTCTTGCTGAACAGTGGACAGGAATACAAACCATGTTTGACCAAATAAAATTGATGATTGTAGCTCAACATGAAACTCATAAGGTCAGAACATTGCTAGCAAATAAGCCTGAGAAAGCTACTCGATTGATTCACTTTTTGAATACTAGTACTGGTGACCAGCTGGCAGCACTAAACATCCAGAACAGGATAGAGACTATAGTAAGAGTCAAGAAAGTGCTGACAATGAGGAATTTTGTCCAGACTATAGAAAGAAAGTGCCAGGAAATGCAGATAGAGGTAAATGCTTTTAGACAGAGGCTTGCAAATTTGCAAGCCAAAGGTTTACCCAATCTGGTTACTAGTGATAGAAGGCTATTAAAGCAGGAACAACATGCAAACAGGCTGAGTACCTTCATATATAATCAAATCACAACATCATCCAACAGCATAGAGGAAGCAGTCCCTCCCACAGGGCAAAGTTTATATGACTAGCTGGAGGATTTGTTTTACATAGAGCATGAGGTAGCACACCTTTTTCCAGTTTGGCCAAATTATTATACCTACACTGAAGGTGATGAAACATTATACAAGTTAAGAAAACATCAATTTCCAACTGAGGATTGGTGGCAAAATCTGCTTCATATTTTTAAAGTAGTTTGAATCTCTTATTATTTATTGACTGGATGAGGAAATTGTATAATGTGGCTCAGCTACCATAAAATTCAAATTAACAGTGGGGGAAATTCGTGCTAATATTCAAAAGTGCAGAACAGGTGTCACAAGATAGCACTATAGGGCAACATTTCAAGGAAGTGTCACCCACCGACAACCAGAGCCAAAAGGTCAACAGCACACAGGACACCTGCTACAAAGAGTAAAGAGATTTTAACTCTTCAATTATTGCTGCGTGATTTTTCCACAAACCATTATTAATTATGTCAGAAGTAGATGGATACATTGATATCCAGATATTTCCTTATGGGATATTTTGTAAAAACTCCTATATATACTTGTAAAGGAGATGTATTGATGGTTGATGATTTCTTCTTTCTAAAGTGCGTTGTAACATATCAGACTGTGCTAATACAAATGGCGGTTGAAGTTCACTATGTTTGAATGATCTGAAGGTAGATTGGATGTTCTAGGACTTGCTACATAATTACTGTGTCATGATATGGAACAATAAGTTATACTAAACTGTGTTTCATGTTTTCTATTTTGTAAATCTCATCTATGTTTCATAATCTTGGTAACTGAGAAGAAGAATAACATAGGATTTGTTTGAATGCACCTTATGTTCAATCTTTGTTATTAATTATGTTTTCTTTAGTACTAGTCATGAATATGAATTCTTAACTGCTCATGTTCGCACTAGTTCTCTCATTTTGAATATTGTTTAGCAATTCTTAATTTCTCCTGCACAATATTCATCCATTTTCCCTCTATCAGTATAGTTAGAGATTCTTGATTCCCTTTCATTCCCTGACTTCATTCCATCATTACCAGATTTGAAAGTTGTTCCTAGCCTGCCTATCCTACTCTGTGGTACTACCTCTTCACCAATAAACTCTTTCAGTAATTACACTTATAGTGACTCCACTGGCCAATGGAAAAAATAGTTATACACTTGCATCCCAGTTCTGTCTGAGATCACCATCCAACAAACCTAAAATCAAACCCTGTTCATCATAGCTAGCCTAAAATATTTCAGAACAAAGCTAAATTACAAAGAGAGAGCCCTGTCTGGTTGTAGGTAGGCTAGGACCTGCAGCTAAAAGATTGGTTGGTGGTTACCTCGGTCGTATTCCCTATAGGAAGCAGGGAACAACCTGAGTGATAACACCCCGAACCCCATAAAGTGGGGTTACGGGTACCACTCAAACCCCCTGTTAACTATGTGGAAAGAATATAACACAACCCAACAATCTCCCACTTGTTGTTTTCTTTCCACAAGGGGGAGAGCTTAGTCTTTTTTCCAACCCTGAAATGCCCATTGTTTCTCTACACCAAGAGAACTTCTCAGAGCTCACATATTTTGTCAATGCATCTACAATATTCTTCAAAGTGTCCACCTTTACTAGCAACACCTTTTTGTATTCTATCATATCCCTCACAAAGTGATACTGAACATCAATGTGCTTTGTCTTTGAATGATATGTGGGGTTCTTTGCCAAGAAAATTACACTTTGGCTGTCATTGTCTATCCTTATAGCTTCCTGTACTAACCCCAGACTTGAACACAATCTCTGTAACCAAATTGCTTCCTTGCTTGCATGAGTGTATGCCATGTATTATGCCTCTGTAGTTGATAGTGCCACTACAGATTGTTTCTTACTCATCCAACTGACTGCACCTCCAAATAAGTTAAACACATACCCACTTGTAGATCTTCTCTGGTCCAGATCTCTAGTCAATCTGCATCAACAAAGCCACGAATATCAAACACTCTATCCAACCCTAGTCTTCCTTGGTAGCACAAACCATAATCACTAGTGCCACGCAAATACCTGAAAACCTGCTTCACTACTGTGTAATGCTCCTTTCCTAGTTTTGACATAAACCTGCTCAATAATCCCACTGCATGTGCAATGTCTAGTCTAGTACAGACCATTGTATACATTAGGCTACCGACTGCACTTGCATATGGAACATGGGACATGTCCTCTTCCTCTTCTTGTGTCTTGGGACACTGTTCAACAGATAACCTCACACCTACAGGAATAGGAAC
>APFE031088944.1:220708-238076 GCA_000404065.3 Pinus taeda | reverse complement strand
AAGTTACCTTGGCAACTGGAGAAAAAATATCACCAAAATCAATTCCCGACACTTGGGAATAACCTTTTGCTACCAACCGAGCTTTGTATTTCTCCACCTTCCCTTCTACATTTCTCTTCTTCTTGAACACCCATTTGCTGCCAATGGATTTCCTTTCAGTTGGCAACTCCACCAGATCCCAAGCCTCATTTTTGTGCAAAGATTCCATTTCATCAACCATGGCCCCTTTCCACAGTTTTCCATCCTTTGAATCCATTGCTTCCTTCATACTTCTAGGATTATGATCAGTAACAGACAAAGAAAAATTTGAACAGAAAGCAAATGGACTATACCTTTCTGGATGCCTTCTTTCTTGAACTGATCTTCTCACAGCCGGAGTTTGTGGCTCTTCATCTTCTAATTCCTCCTCTGCTATAGAGTCTAATTCTTCCTCCTTTAGTTCAAAGTCTATCTTCACAGGTTCCTTTGGTTGGACTTCATGTTTGATACCATCTTTCACCTCTCTAAACACCACATCTCGACTGTACACAACCTTCCGTGTGACTGGGTTCCAAAGCTTATAACCCTTTAAACCATCCTTATACCCAATAAAGCTGCACTTTTCAGATTTACTATCCAACTTGGTTCGTTTCTCCTTTGGAACATGTACATATGCATCACATCCAAATACCCTCAGATGTGAAAGAGAGGGTTTCTTACCAGTCCATACTTCTTGTGGAGTCTTATCCTCAAACGCTGATGAAGGTGACCTGTTGACCAAGTAACATGCAGTATCCACCGCCTCTGCCCAGAATTCCTGTCCTAACCCGGCACCACTGAGCATGCTTCTTGCCCTTTCCATCAACGTCTTGTTCATTCTTTCTGCGACTCCATTTTGCTGAGGTGTATATGGAGTAGTCTTCTGCCGTGCTATACCACACTTCTTACAAAATTCTTCAAATTCCTTGCCGCAGAATTCTCCACCATTATCTATCCTCAGTACCTTTATCTTCTTCTCTGTCTGATTTTTCCACCAGAGCCTTAAATTCTTTAAACCTGTCAAAGACTTCAGATTTCTTCTTAAGGAAATATATCCATGTATTCCTTGAGAAGTCATCTATAAATGATACATAGTACACAAACTTACCAGTGATGGAACTTTCACAGGTCCAAACACATCACTGTGCACAAGCTCTAATATTTTTTTCGTCCTCTTACCACCAGAGGGAAACTCACCCGATTCTGCTTCCCATATACACAATTTTCACAGAAATCAAAATCCAAAGAGCTATTACTCATACCTTCTACCATACCTTTACCATGAAGTATTCGAAGGCCCTTCTCTCCAATATGTCCAAGCCTTTGATGCCACAGCATGGTCTTCTCTCCAGAGACCACTAGATTTTCTGCTCCATTTTTAGGAACAATAGAACTATTGCACCCGTCAACAACAGTGTTAACTTGCAGATTGTACAGAGTTCTAATATGAACTCCCCGCATCAATACCAATCCTCGTCGAACCATCTTGCAGGTATCCTTCTCGAACACTGTCTTTAGACTTGCATCATCCAACTTGCTTACAGAAATCAGATTTCTGGCCAATGCAGGAATATCCAGAACACCCGGAAGGGTTCTAACCCTTCCACCTTGCAACTTCAACTTTACTTTTCCCCGACCAATGATTCTAGCCTTCCTATCATATCCTAAGAAGAAATCACCACCATCGTATTTCTCATACTCGCAGAACCACTCTCCATGGGCAGTGAAGTGAAAGGATGCACCTGAGTCAATTAACCATGCCTCATGATCTACATGTGTACTTGAAGAAGCCAAGTACACATCCCCACCTTCATCTGAGGTGGTTTTCACCTCTGCAGAAGGAGCACCACAGGATCCCTTTCCTTTATCAGGAGCTTTAGATTTACTATCCCTTCTGAAGTGCCCTTCCTTACCGCATTTCCAACACACCACCTTTATAGGTTTTCCTGGTGATTTAGATCTCCCTCTAGATTTAGATCTCCCACTCGATGACTTATTTTTGTTTCTGTTCTGGGACTGTCCTCATACAGACAAAGCATCACAATTCTGGTTGTCCATATTTTTCCATCTCATCTCCTCCGTCAGCAAGGCTGAGACTATTTCATCAAACTGCAAATTAGTTGCATTACTACCTATTGCAATAACCAAAATATCCCACGAATTTGGTAGAGAACACAACAAACTAATGGACTTATCTTCATCTGAAATTTTAATATCAACAAATGATAACTGACTTACCACAGTATTAAACGTATTCAAATGCTCTGTCACCGAGTCTCCATCTTTCATCCTCAGGTTATACATCTTTTTTCGCAGGAATAGTTTATTCACCAGAGACTTAGATTAGTACAAAGTCCCTAACATGTCCCACAGAACCTTCGTCGTAGCTTCCCCTGATACATTCAGCAATAGTGAATCTAAGACACACAATCATATTGTGCTCTTTGCTTTCCGATCTAACTTCTTCCATTCTTCATCGGTCACTCCCATTGGTTTAGTACCCAGATCTACCACAATCCACTAATCTTTATCCACCAACAGATCCTCCATCTTGAGTTCCCACAACTCAAAACTCTGACCATTGAAATTCTCAATGTCTATCTTTCCACTGCTGGCCATCTTCTTTCACCACCAGAATCGATCTGGCAGATCACCCACTGAACAAGGTCTACCACAGGCCCGAGTGAAACCCCTCAGCAACAAAGGCATCCCCTTGAAGCCAAAACAGCTCTGATACCAAATGTAGGTTTTAACCCTGTACAGAAATTACCTGCATACAAATTCTAAATCACAGAAAAATAAACAATGCGAGAGCATAACACATAAAAACACATATGCACATAGATTTTCCCCTGGATCCCAAAATCGAGACTACCAGCTTGATTTTTTATTATATTCCTTTGAATGTTACGATACATATTTATACATGCCGAAGCATCCAATACCATGGACCGAAAACCATCACGTCCAATACCATGGACCAAAGAAAACCTTCGCATCCAATACCATGGACCAAAAACCATCGCGTCCAAAACACATGTGCAAAAATCATGCACAAAATCATAGGTGGGTCCGCCCAACCTAACATAGGGTCCAAAACCAAAATTTTCCGGGGCGCTACCCCGGCCCCATTAAGTGGGGTTACGGGTACCCCTCAAACCCCCTATTAACTATGTGGAAAGAATATAACACAACCCAAAAAGAATCAAGGCTCTTTTCCTAAATTCTTGAGTGTAACCTTGTACACTTTGCCCTTTTAGTTGCCGAAGAGTTTGCCAGCTCATCATGGCTTGCTACATGTAGGCTAGTGGATAGAATTTCTTTTTAAATTGTATAAAAAAATTCACTCCAGACAGAAAGAATCCTAGCATGTTTCTTCATGTCAGCTTGTGTCCCGCCTTCCCACCATCCCAAGGTAGTGCCTGCATGGTGTAGTTTGGCCAGCTGAATCTTACTCTTGTCTGAGTCAATGCTCTGCAGTCTGCAATAAACATCAATCTATCTGATCCTCCTGCAATAAACAGAATTATATTAGTAGGAATGGAGTGCATAGACTCTCCTTACTAAAACTCAACCTCTGAGGGTCACAGTAGTATGATAGGCATATACCGAGGAGCTTGCTTGAACCTATCAAGCCTTCAATGGAGTACACAAACTCTCTGACTCTCTATGGTTTTTCCTGGCTTGATGCTGCCTTCAGGTCAAGTCGGCTTCTACTCTGTATTCTTTGCTATTAACTTTCTGTGTCTTTTTGTGTTGCCTCTCTATATGCTACTCTCTCTGCTTCTGTTAGTTTATGGCTTGAAAGACAGTCTGTTCTTTTGACTATTCACTTCCGCTTCCTAGCCTTTTGGTTTCCTTTCCTTTTTCCATTTGAATTCCTCTGCCCTATGTCATCATCATTGGGTAACGCCTTGTAGTGAGGTGGCCACCTATTTGCTAATGAACTGGGTGTCAGATTATTTGAATGGCCATTAAATCTATTTTCTTCAAGATCAATCACGAACACGAATTGTTTGCCAACTCATCATCCTCATCGGATGCCAAATCCCTATCACCATGCCTTTTGACCTCTCAAATCTGGACAATCATCGGGATGCATCTCCGCTGTTGATTTGGACATCCCAGATCCTATGGTTGTCCTTCATATCGGGCGGACAATTTGCATGAAATTTACCCATCTGATGTGGGTAATTCTCTCTCTCTTCCACCGGATGCATGTTGCTCGATGTGTGGCATCGGGCAGGACTCAGTCAAAACTGCTTACTGTGTGGAAGCCTTCTGATATCCTGCCAGTTTTCGGGAATCCTATGCTACAGAACCGAAATAGTTACTTTTATGAGTTTTATAGAATTTTCGGGTTCGAGCGTTTGGGGGCTTTCCTTCACTGAGGAGGATGCCATACGATCATCGATTAACACTAATCGCATATCTGAATCCACCTCTGTTTCCTAAATTAGCCTCCGGTTTTGCTATTTTTGTGCCTTTGGGCTTTACCATGGGCCAATAGTCTACACGCTTAATCGAGGGTCCTCATTGCTCCGCTCTAGCCACAACTACTATTGTTATGAGGATTCCTTTTGATAGCTTCAATCTTTTCTAGGACATGAATCTTTTAGCATAATTTGAAATAGTAATGAAAACTTAGAGAGTTTTAGGATCCAATTCGGATCATGGAGTGTTGATCAAGAGTCAATATTATCAGGCATTAGAAAAAATGATTGACATTTTTGAATCTAATGTTCAAGGGGTCCAAGGAATCATAACCCTTAGGTGTTAATTCTTAAGTGCTCTATGATCGAGAGCTTGACTAGAGACATATGATATCATGTATTGGAGAAATTAGATAGAATATTTATTAAAGGCTTTTCTTATACACTTGATGTTCTAAGGCCCTAATGGGGACCTTTGGCACTATATATTAGCACTTTGCAACCAAAGGAATGGAAAAGGCTGATTTCTATTAGATATCATAGAATTCCATGGCCTTTTGTATTGAAAATGTTTCCTACTTGCCCAATGGTTTGTGGGCACTTCATGCATGGAAACAAATCATTAATGACGTTATAGTTAGGGGCTTAACCAACAATGATAATCATATTTAATATCATAGAAATGGTTGAGAATTTTCTTGAAAACCATCCAATGACCAAGCATCCAATAAATGGACCAACATTTTACCAAATTATTTATGTTTGTTAACTAATAATAGAGCTATCACATCTAGCCCCACCAAAGTCACATCAACCTTGTATGGTGTTATATTGTGTTAACTAGGTTTGGAGGGGGATGGGGGTGTTGATGGTGGTTTTTACAAGAACATTTCAGGGGGTGAATCCATTCATGAAATTTCACATTCCTTTGGGAGTTTTACTATCTATTATTTTTGGAGTCCAATATAATTAAGTGTCGAGCATGTTGGGAACCCCCAAAATAAATAAGGATTGTTAATATGTGTTAATCTTTGATGCACTTATTTATTCTCTTCTTGTTCCTAATATTCACTAAATCATGAGATCCTCCAATCTATGGTGATCTTGGTATTGACATCAATTATAACAATTTTTCATGTTGTCCATGGCATTGGTTTATCTAGTGTTTTCTATATTTTTCCAAATACGTTTCTCCAGCATCACTCTCCCTAGAATGTTAACATTAATGACAACATTTTTTCTAAAAATATTCCCCTTTTTCATTTATGGAAACTCTCAAATTTTTATCTTGAAATTTGAGCCTTGTTTATGAATTCTAAAAAGCTCCCCCTAACGCCTCCTACCCATAAAACTCCCCTCGGGCCCCCATCCACACCCCCCCCCGCCCTTTGACACCAATGAAAAATGATTATACCTATTGATAATGGAAATCGTCCTAGTTGTCTAACATAATGTCACAAACAAAACCCCCCATTATTTTATTATTATTATGGCGCATCACATTTTTTCTCAAACTTGGTCCTTTAAAACCTAATCAAGAATGTGGGGCATTGATTGTTTTCTTGTTTCTTTTGTTCTTTGCTAACATAACAATTATTATGTATTTTAGGAGCATTCAAGAGACCCAACATCCTCTAGGAATATATCCATAGTTATTGAAGAATGAAGATCTAAGAATTCTACCCTAAGTACCTTGCAATATCTTCTTTATCTTTGAGTTTTAGGGTGCGAAACCTATATAAATTCATAGAAAAGATACCAGCTTTCTGATAAAAAGTTCTCCCAATAAATTAATAATCATTATTTGTAAAATTCATAGCATGTTAATATGAAATAATGTATTTATCTCTAATACCGATGTAACAATATTAGTTATAATGTTCAAATCAATATTATTTCAAATTTAGCATTAAGATGGACTCTATTGTCACTGGTAGTTCCACTGTTGCCGTTAGGACTCTATAACCTCGTCAGAGTTACCATTTAACCAAGAAATGCCAGTATCCTATCCATTAAACAAATTTTGGAGACATTGAGTTCAGACTTTTAACTTTTTCTTTTACTTGAAAGACATTGTCCTAGCTTGGTGACCAGATGTCGATAATGAAATTTAATAAGTAGAAATGATATTGAAAAATCTAGCTCGTGATGAGACATCTTGTCTTACATCTTTTAGGCTATAAGCCACAATCCTGGCCTAGTGACCAGAGGGGATAATGTCAATACCATTAGTTCCCTATGATCATGGTAAGTTGTCTATTAATGAAACCCCTAATATTTTAAGTTTACTATTTTTGAATTACACTAAAAATATTTGATTAGTTGATGGGGAGGTAAATGTTTTACATAATATTTAATTCTTTCAATAATTGTCCTAGAATATGTCTACTCATAAGACAACATAATATTTTTAGAGATTAAGTTTAAGAATAGTCAAAAAAATAATGGAAACCAAATCAGAGATTACAATATTTATTACATTTTGAACTACAACATAACAACAATTTTCCTTTTATAAGAATTTCATAAAAATGATTAGAGAATATAGATATAAAAGTCTAAGTACAAATTTAAATGTGTAGCATTAAAAAAAACTATCCTGAAGACACATCGGTAATTACATATGATTATTTACATATCTACAATCAAAGCATGAGTTCTCAAGAAAAATATTTTTTTAAGATTAGCCCATATGTTGGGTTGTGTTATATTCTTTCCACAACTAGCCTACGTAGTTAACCAGGGGGTTTGAGGGAGGGGTTAGCCCCCCTCTACGGGGTCTAATGTAGCACCTTCGGGAATTTTTTTTTGGACCCAATATTAGGTCAGGCGGACCTACCTATAGTCTTGTGCATGGTTTTCGCACATGGTTTTTTTGGACGTGATGGTTTTTGATCCATGGCTTTCGAGGAGATGGCTTTCAGCCCATGGTATTGGATGCTTTCGAATGTATAAATACGTATTGTGACATTGAAAGGAACATAATGAAAAATCAAGCTGGTAGTCCTGTTTTTGGGATCCAAGGGAAAATCTTTGTCTATATGTCTTATGCTCTCGCATTGTTTATTTTTTGTGTTTTAAAATTCCTATGTCGGTAATTTATGTATGGGGTTAAAACCTACATTTGGTATCAAAGTTATTTTGGCTTCAAGGGGATGCCTATATTGTGAAAGGGTTTCTCTCGGGCCTGTGGTAGACCTTGTTCAGTGGGAGATCTGTGGGATCAATTCTAGTGGTGAAAGAAGATGGCGAGCAGTGGAACGATAGAGATCGATAAATTTAATGGTCATAGTTTTGAGTTGTGGAAACTGAAGATGGAGGATCTGTTGGTGGATAAATATTAGTGGACCATAGTAGATCCAAGTACTAAACCAACAGGACTATTCAATGAAGAATGGAAGAAGTTGGATCAGAAGGAAAAGAGCACAATACAATTGTGTGTCTCAGATTCAGTATTGCTGAATGTATCAGGGTAAACTACGGTGAAGGCTTTGTGGGACAAGTTGCAGACTTTGTACCAATCTATGTCTCTAGTGAATAAATTGTTCCTACAGAAAAATTTGTATAACTTGAGGATGAAAGATCGAGACTCGGTGGGAGAACATCTAAATGAATTTAATATTGTGGTAAGTCAGTTATTGTCTGTTGATATTAAAAAAAATTATGAAGTTAAGTGCATCAGTTTTTTGTGTTCTCTACCAGATTCATGGGATAGTCTCGTTATTGTAGTAGGTAGCAATGCAATTGCCTTACAGTTTGATGAAATAGTCTCAATGACCGTTGTCGACAAAGGAGATGAGATGGAAAAATATGGAGAGCTAGAATGGTGATGCCTTTTCTGTATGAGGACAGTCCTAGAACATAAACAAAAATAAGTCATCGAGTGGGAGATTTAAATCTCCAGGAAATCTTGTAAAGGTGGTGTGCTGTAAATGCAAAAAGGAAGGGCACTACAAAAGGGACTATAAATCTAAAGTTCTTGACAAAGGAAAGGGATTGGATGATGCTCCTTCAATAGAGGTAAAAACCTCAGATGAAGGTGGGGATGTGTACTTGGCTTCTTCAAGTACACATGTAGATCATGAGGCATGGTTGATTGAGTCAGGTGCATCCTTCCACTTCGCTCCCCATAGAGAGTGGTTCTATGAGTATGAGAAATATTATTGTGGTGATGTCTTCTTGTGGGATGACAGGAAGGCTATAATTGTTGGTCACGGAAATGTAACATTGAAGTTGCAAGGTGGAGGGGTTGGAATACTTCCGGATGTTCTGCATATTCCTACATTAGCTAGAAATCTGATTTCTGTAAGCAAGATGGATGATGCAGGTGTAAAAATAGTATTCGAGAAAGATACTTGCAAGATGGTTTGGGAAGCACTGGTATTGATGCTAGGAGTTCGAATTGGAACTTTGTACAAGCTGCAAGGTAGCAGTATTGTTGATGGGTGCAACAGTTCTATGGTTCCTGAAAGTGGAGCAAAATATCTAGTGGTCTCTAGAGAGAAGACCATGTTGTGGCATCAAAGGCTTGGACATATCGGAGAGAAGGGCCTTTGAATACTTCATGGTAAAGTTATGGTAGAAGGTATGAGTAATAACTCTTTGGATTTTGATTTCTGTAAAAATTGTGTATATGGGAAGCAGATTCGGGTGAGTTTCCCCTCTGGTGGTAAGAGGGTGAAATAGATATTACAGCTTGTGCACACTGATGTGTTTGGACCTATCAAGGTTCCATGACTGGGTAATTCTTTATACTATGTATCATTTATAGATGACTTCTCAAGGAATACATGAATATACTTCGTTAAGAAGGAATCTGAAGTCTTTGACAGGTTTAAAGAATTTAAGGCTCTGGTGGAAAACGAGACAGAGAAGAAGGTAAAGGTGTTGAGGTCAGATAATGGTGGAGAGTTTTGCAACAAGGAATTTGATGAATTTTGTTAGAAGTGTGGTATAGCATGACAGAAGACTACTCCATAGACAGCTAAGAAAAATGGAGCTGTAAAAGGAATGAACAAGACATTGATGGAAAGGGAAAGAAGCATGCTCAGTGGTGTCGGGTTAGGACAAGAATTCTGGGCAGAGGCAGTGGAGACAACATGTTACCTTGTTAACAGATCACCTTCATCAGCCTTGGAGGATAAGACTCCACGAGAGGTATGGACTGGTAAGAAACCCTTTCTTTCACATCTAACGGTATTTGGATGTGATGTATATGTACATGTTCCAAAGGAGAAAAGAACCAAGTTGGATAGTAAATCTGAAAAGTGCATCTTTACTGGGTGTAAGGAGGGTTTAAAGGGTTATAAGCTTTGGAACCCAGTAAAAAGGAAGGTTGTGTATAGTTGAGATGTGGTGTTCAGAGAGGTGAAAGATGTCATTAAACATGAAGTCCAACCAAAGGAACCTGAGAAGATAGGGTTTGAGGTTAAGGAAGAAGAATTAGACTCTATAGTAGATGAGGAATCAAAAGATGAAGAGCCACAAACTCCGGGTGTGAAAAGATTAGTTTGAGGAAGAAGGCAACCAAAAAGGTATCATCCATCTGCTTTATGTTCAATTTTTTCTTTATCTATTACTTATGATTATCCCATAACTGTGAAGCAAGTAGTAGATTTAGAGGATGACAAACTCTGGAAAGAGGTTATGTTTGATGAAATGGCATATTTGCACAAAAATGAGGCTTAGGATCTCATGGAATTTCCGGCTAGCAGGAAACCCATTGGCAGCAAATGGGTGTTCAAGAAGAAGAAAAATGTAGAAGGAAAGGGGGAGAAATACGAAGCTTGGTTAGTAGCAAAAGCTTATTCCCAGGTGCTAGGAATTGATGTTGGTGATATTTTTTCTCTTGTTGCCAAGGTAGCTTCTATTAGATTAATTTTATCTGTTGTTGTTGTTTTTGATTCTCAGGTATAACAAATGGATGTGAAGACAACATTTCTTCACGGGGATCTAGAAGAGGAGATATACATGAAGTAACCTAAAGGTTTTGTGGTGAAGGGTAAGAAAGAAATGGTATGCAAGTTAAAGAAGTATTTTTATGGGCTAAAACAATCACCAAGGATGTGGTATAAAAAATTTGATACATTTATATGGGGACTTGGATTCACCAAAAGTAAAGAAAATCACTGTGCGTATTCTAAATTAATTGGTGACCATGTTATTTATCTAGTCTTTTATGTGGATGACTTGCTGCTGGTTTGAAATGAAAAAGAAATTATCCAGGATTTAAAGACCTAATTTTCCTCCAAATTCGACAAGAAAGATCTTGGCGTTGAAAACAATATTTTGGGCATGGAAATTAAAAGAGATCAAGCAAAGAGTAAGATCTAGTTAAACCAAAGGAAGTATGTTGAGACAATATAGTAGAGTTTTAATATGTAGGATACTAAACCGGTGAAGGTTTCTATTCGTGTAGGTGTAAAATTATCTGATGAATAGAGTCCTAAGGCACAAGAAGAGGAAGACGACATGTCCTGTGTTCCATATGCAAGTGTAGTTGGTAGCCTGATGTATGCAATGGTTTATATGAGACCAGGCATTGCACATGCAATGGGAGTATTGAGAGGGTTTATGTCAAAAATAGGGAAGGAGAATTTGACAAGAGTGAAGAGGGTTTTCAAGTATTTGCGTGGTGCTAGTGATTTGATTTGTGCTACCAAGGAAGACTAGGATTGGACAAAGTTTTGAATATTTGTGGCTTTTTTTATGCAGACTTGGCTGGAGATCTGAATCAGAGAAGATCCTCAAGTGGGTATGTGTTTAACCTATTTGGAGGTGCAGTTAGTTGGATGAGTCAGAAACATTATGTAGTGGCACTATCAACTACAGAGGCAGAATACATGGCAACCACTCATGCAAGAAAGGAAGAAGTTTGGTTGTAGAGGTTTTGTTCAAGTATGGGGTAGTATAGGGAGCTATAAGGATAGATTGTGACAACCAAATTGAAATTTTCTTTGCAAAGAACCCTGCTTATCATTCAAATACAAAACACATTGATGTTTAGTATCACTTTGTGAGGGATATGATAAAAGGTAAAAAGGTGCTGCTGGTAAAGGTGGACACTTTGAAGAATACTGTAGGTGCGTTGACAAAATCTGTGAGCTTTGAGAGGTTCTCTTGGTATTGAGAAACAATGGGCATCGTAGGGTTGGATAAATGACTAAGGTCTCTTGTGGCTCCCTGTGGAAAGAAAACAACAAGTGGGAGAATGTTGGGTTGCATTATATTCTTTCCACGACTAGCCTACATAGTTAATTGGGTGATTTGAGAGGGGAGGGTAGCTCCCCTCTACGAGGTCTAGGGCAGCACTCCGGGGAATTTTTTTTTGGACCCTATATTAGGTTGTGCATACCTATTTATGGTTTTGTGCATGGTTTTCACACATGGTTTTCCTGGAGGTGATGGTCTTCGGTCCATGGTTTTGGACATGATGATTTTCAGTCCATGGTATTGGATGCTTCAGCATGTATAAATATGTATTGTAACATTGAAAGGAACATAATGAAAAATCAAGCTGGTCGTCCCAATTTTGGGATCTTGGGGAAATTCTTTGTGTATATGTGTTTTATGTGTTATGCTCTCGCATTGTTTATTTTTTGTTTTTTAGAATTTGTATACATGTAATTTCTTTATGGGGTTAAAACCTACATTTATGGGGAGGGTTTCTCCCCTATCTTGTAAGTCTTGAAGAATAACACTATATGGGCCAAATTTTTCCTTAATCTCAAATGGTCCAAGCAAGGCCTTTGGAACTTTGTATCATTACCTTTCTTCTCATGGGACTTGTCCCATTTCAAAATCATATATCCAATTTTAAAATTTTTGTTCCCAATTAAAATTGCATTGAACAAGGACTTAATAGTGTTTTGATTTTTGACATGAATCCATTTATCCTTATCTCTCCCTTTTTCTAATTTCAATATTTGAGACAATCTTGATTGAAGGAAAGATCAGGGTTGTTATTAAATTGCTTGCACTAGGGCTAACAAAGGTTAAGATACATTAGGAGGTGACACAACTTCTTTTTCATAAGCTAGATAGTAATATCAAGTCCCTAAGGAAGCCTTGTGAGTTATTTTATCTGCCAATAGAGCAAAATTAAAGCTTTATGCCATTTCTTTTGATTTTCAACTATAGTTTATTTTATGATTCTCAAGAGGTTTTTGTTGGTGGATTCGACTAATCCATTCCCTTGGGGACAATAGTTTATAGAATATTTATTTTTTAAAGCCCTTTTTAGTTCAAATTTAGTAATTACATTACCAGAAACATATGAAACATTATCAAACATTAGATCATTAGGAATGTCAAACCTAGTAATAATGTTTTGATCCATGAAAACAATAACAACCTTGGAATTAACAAACTTTAAAGGTACCTCCTCCACCCAATTAGTAAAATAATTAGTAGCAATGAGGATATATCTATGTTGCTTAGAATAATGTAAAACAAACTCACCTATGATAACTAACCCCCACTGTTCAATGTGTTATTCAATATTGACTAGTTGTAAAGGAAACATTGCTTTCTTTTCTCTTCCTGAAGTAGTATGGTAGATTTTACATTTTCTCACATGCACATGTGTATCTTTCAACAAAGTTGGCTAGTACTAGCAAGCATGGAGGATTTTATGAGCAATTGTGTCTCCATTATAATTCCCACCAACTATTCCATCATGTAATTCTTGCAACACCTTTTCAACTTCAGGCTTTTCTAAGCATCTAGGCAGGACAAAATCATATTTTTTTCTAAACAAAACGTCATTAAAAAGTTGATATTGATTGGATTTCAATAACATTTCTCTTTTCTTTTTGAAATCTAGTTTGACTAGAGCATAGCCATTCTTTAAATAAAAAATCAAATCAGCATATGGGGACTCAGTATCATTAATACATAGCTATTATACTTCAATGTGATTACCTAAATCATACTCAGATGTATTCTTAGATGAACAGACTACCAACCTACAAAAACATTGACCTCTAACAATATTAGTTAGATTAATTTCAAGGTCCTATTCTTGTAAGGTTGTCACCATGTTAGCTCTGTTTCCTCCAATTCCTTTCGAATAAGTAATGATCTCATAGCGAGAAAAGGTACAATTACTTTTGTGTGTGATTTTAAGAGAAAAGGTATAAAATGTTTAATTAATTTAAAGACTGCAAAAGTTTGTTTTTGAACTTCTCATTAATTCAGTTTTTCTCCTTGTGATGTTGAACTATAAAAAGAAATAGGAGCTTCAACTTGTTCTAGATTATGTTGAATTAAAATTGTTGTGCAAAAATGATCAGAGGAAAAAGTGTATAGGACAAAATCCCTACAAAAATCAATAGATGATAATGTAGGAGAGTCAATAATTGCTTGCTTAATAGATTCAGAAGATGTTTTCTCACCTTGTCCACATTTATAAATTGTCATTTTTTTTATCATGTTCTAAAGACGCATCACAATCTGTGAAAAATAAGGAACAAAATGTTTAATGAAATTTATTTTCCCAAGGAAATATTGCATCGATTTTTTATTATGGGGCATGGGAATTTTTGAGATAGTTTTGACTCTTTCTGGTTCTATGGTGTTTCCACCTTTTGAAACAATAAACCCTAAACTTTTTCCTTCACTAAGAGAAAAAAAAAGTTTTTTTAGGATTTAGAGATATTTCAAATCTCTTGCATCTTTCAAAAATCTCCTTTAAGTCCTTAGGATGATTACTCCTTTTCTTTGAGTATACTATAATATCATCTTAATAAAAATTGATTTATTAATCATAAATTTGAAAGAAAAATCCATAGCTCTTTGGAACATTGCTCTAACATTAATAAAACCAAAAGGCATTTTTCGATAAGCATAGGTTCCCCATTTCATTCTAAATGTTTTCCTTAATGTGTCTGCAATGTGAACAAGGATATGGTTATAAAATGAGAAACCATCTAAGAATGACATAAGATCAATACCGACAATGACTTGTAATATTTGTTCCCTCACGGGTAGAGGAAATTGATTTTTTAGATGCTTTATTCAAATTTCTAAAATCAATACAAATTCAGATATCCCCATCCTTGTTTCTAACAAGGACTGGATTTGACACCCACTTGGAATGTCTGATCCGAAAAATGCTCAGCTCAGTGTTGATTTAAGTTTCGAGATTGGGGTGATTTTTTCTAAGTTTTTGTTGAACAGGTTTTAGATCGAGAAACATCAGTATGGTATGATGGATGATAGAAGTGTCATATTTCTTCAAATCATTGTAACTCTAGGAAAAAACATCTTTGTATCTCCTGAGAAAATGTATAAAAGTGATGCTTTCTTTAGGAGAGAGTCCATGTACTAAATTGATATTTTGAGGTTTCTCCTCACACCGTAAACTAACAATTTAAAACACTAAAGTGCTATTTTGGAGTTTAGAATTTTTTGATTTCTTGACTCTATCCTTCAAGTCACACAAACCTTCTAACTTTACTACTAGTTTTGGCAATCAATTTTCATCAAAAGACTTATTAAGCTTCATATCAAGTTAATCTTCATCAACAATTTGGTTTGTGTAAGTACCTTCTGATGTAAGAAAACTTAGAATATCATTAAAATGGTTAAACACTCAGTAGTTAGTGATGTTATTGGGGATACAAAGGAGAAAAACTAATTCAATTGAAAATCTATCTGGAGTAAAGTCTTCGGGAGGAATGAGTTTGGATACAACGCTAGCGAAAATATCTACACTGACATTTTGAATTATGGGGATTTGAGGTATATTAAATGCCATGAAATGTATATTCAATTCTTGAATCAAGGATTGATAATGTTTAAGGTGATTAGAAACAAAGTGGATATTATTGATCACCCAAAAATTTAATGTATTTTAGGTCAAGACTAATAGATCTTTGCAAAACTTGGACCAGCTCTTCATATTCATCTATGTTATTGGTTCATTTACACTCTAACCTATAGGAAAGCATGGTTTTCTATCCTTTTGGTTTTACAAATACAAAACTAGCTTGTGCAGGATCATTGGACATTGATATGTCAAAATAATGTTTCCAAAATAAATCATCAAACTTATTTATAGGATATACTGCAATATTGATACACTTTCATGAGTGTTTTTATGAAACATTTTATATTTGTGATGACACGAAACCAACCCAAATAGGAGAACACTGCGTAGGAAAACTGCTGAAGAATTATTTGCAAGAGTAATTTCCCAAAATGTTATCGGTAAAAGACATAGGATCATTCTCCTCATCTAGATGAGTGAAAAAGTACTTCATATGTCTCTCCCTATCAAATCTGATTTAATTTGGTTTACCATTGTAAGGGAGAAAAAGGTGCGACCAATCTGTTGTGAAATAACCATGTCACTTTTTGAGCAATCCATGCTTAAGATGACACCATAAAATTCAAGGGTATCAACTACCAGGATATCAATGATTTGAAATAATTTTGAATTGGAATATACTCTAATCAATGCACAACTCGTTTCTCTGTTATCTGAGAATAGTGTCCACTCAGATGCTGTTATTCCCACTAAGATGGGTGGCTATCTTAGAAACAAACAATTAAAGTCTACTATTGTTTCCTTTTATGAAAATAGACAAGAGGAGAACCAAGAAGACCAACCTGAGTCTTACGCTTGATTTCCTCTCCTTCTTGATAGAGCTTCGTCGCTTCTTCTATCTGCCCAGCTTCAAAAGAACCTATGGAATTACAGCAACATACTACTATCGAAGAAACAAGGATCTAAATTCATAAATAATATAAGATCAGATGTGTATTAACCATATAAAGGCATATATAAACAAGTACACAAGAATATGGAAGGAAACAAGAATAGCTTTATTAAGATGAAAAGTAGCAAGAGGATTACAACCATGTGCTCTAACCCAGCATCATCTTCCAGCTAGGAAGCCCTTCTTCACCTCAAGCAAAGCTTAGATCACCCAACACTATGAATGTACACCAGAAAACCAACAACACTTCTCTATAAGATACAAAATTCCAGCCTTTGGATCTCTGTGATGAGGGATCCATATATAGATGATTACAGAGAGGTGAGTCATCTTCTGGGATCTTCATTAGTGTCCTCTCTCTGATAGTTCCTGCTTCCACTTGGAGAATGATGATCTCTTACTGATCCCTGGTCGAAAAAAGAGAGGCAAGTGTCAGAGGGGAAGCTTTTGGAAGATTCCATGATCTTCCACCTCGCATTTTTTCCCTGCCATTTGTCCATTCCCGACCATTGCACCCTACAGAGGAGAAATTCAGTATGCATTGCACCTTGTACACTGGGAAGGTGATATGCATCGCACCCTCTGCACTGAGCTTTCAGTATGGTCTAGTTTTAACCATTTATGAGCAATTTTCAGTGGAGAACTTCTGGGAGATGATGTAATCAACTGACCTTGTTCCTTTAGGCAGTGAAGCAACACTTTTAGGGACTTAGTAGCCCTAATTTTATGGACATTTATGATTGGGGTTGAAGTGCCCAAAAATGTCTATAACAGTTTCCCCCTAAAGCATGAGGTCGTTAATCTTTCTGATGTCAAGTGAAATGCTTCACTATGAGGATCCGAAGTTTTTCTGAGCTGGGAGGCGACCTGTAATAAGGTACAATACAATACATTATTTTGACAACATTTTTTCATGATCTAGCTGAGGTGGGCATTCCCATGCTCGGCTTTATAAATTCATTTTCATGTACATAGGACAGATAATCGTCTGTGTGACAGACTGATGATATGGACCCATCATCCTTTGATTTGGATGATCATCTGTTCGGCAATGATGTACACTTGATGTCTTTATATTCCTTAATATATCGCAACCCGGATGGATGAAACTAGATCCGGGGTCTTCAAAACTCATTCAATCTTCACTCAGAGTACAAGTTGATCCATGTGAAAAATGTTCTGGAGTCGAACATG
>APFE031088944.1:156748-200403 GCA_000404065.3 Pinus taeda | reverse complement strand
ACAAGGCAAACGATTACATAACACCTGAATATTTCATAAAACAAAGCATATTCATCACATAGACCAAGGAGTACATGAATAATTCATTAACAACAAATCATTGAGAAGAATGGACTTATTTGTATTAAGGAAACAAAAAAGGAACCATTACAACCTGAGCTTTGGTGTTGTGCAAGCTCCTCCCAAGGTCCAGCAAGAGTTTTCCTCTACTTTGACAAGCTCACCCACTTCCAAATGAAACAAGAAAGGATGGTAATCTCTCCTCACAAGCATCTAAAAGGAAGTCCTAATTCCAGCAGCATCTACCCTTTGGAATGTTCAGCTTTTAACCTCCCCTCCTTTGGCCCAATGCCTGTATTTATAGTGTTCTAGAGGAAGTTATTCAGGTCCAACATCAATGGGATACTCCCTCTTTTGGATGGTGTAGCTCCTCTCTTGATGGGATAAGTTCCTCTATCATAGGGATGCATGAACCATCTGGAGGCGCTCAATACACGTCAAACACTCTTCTAGAAGGCTCTAGAAGTAACCACAAGTAACTTTTTAAAGATGAAACTCGCGCCTTTTGACCTTTACAGGGGTACGCACCCATCCTTTGGCTTACAGAGCATACAAGTATGCAGGTACAGTGTGTTTGGAGTGCGTACACGCAGGCAAGGTAGAGAGAACCTGCGTACCCAGAGATAAACATGTTTTTAAGTGACTTTCTCTCTTTTTGAAGTTTGACATGAAGAGCAGAGGTATGAGGCTTGACAAGGAGGGTAACATGACTATTGATAGAGCCATATTAACTGCAGATAGTCATGGTGACAAATTTCAATGTAACAGTGGCTTATTTTTTCCTTTTGATACTTTATAAGTAACAACAATTTAGGGCAACGAGGATGTAGAAACATCATCTAGCTCATTTAATATTAATTTATACTTATGTTTTAATTTTCTAACCTCATACATGGAAATATGTTCTTTAGCCTTTTTCATGTCCTCCATTATTTTGTATTCAATGGTAATAAATTATTAAAGTATTTGATGATGAAGAAGAAGGAGAATGTGATACAAAATTATTTGGAGCAGCATTCATGGACTAATTAGAACTTTTTCTTGACGTACCTCTCTCCATGGCCAATTTATTTGGGCTATTCTGATTTTTTGTATTGGTGTGGCATCTGTGGGTCCTCTACTTCGAGTACTAATTGGAAGATATTCTTATTCTGCTTCATTCTCTAAAGTAGCAAGAATATAATCCCATGATACATCAGCTTCTACTAATTCTTCTTCCTCTATTTCTTCAACAGATGCAATTTCTTCATCTTCATCATCAGAATCTGCATTTGAAATTTGAGCAGGTAGTTTAGGAGGTTGATTGTTCTAAAATGGTCTATAATATCTCCTTGAATATTCTGCAACCTTCTTCTTAATTTCTACCATCACATTACGCATATTTTTTAGGACCTTTTACAAGCCTTCCACATCAAAAGAATCTTCTGAAACTTTCTTCTTAGGTTCTTCTTTGAAAGTTACATTTTCTGCTTGTTTTCTTTCTTCAAGGACATATTTCTTTTCAAGAGCTATTACCCTTTTTTTGACATCCAAAGCCTCTCTCATATTATAAATGAGTATTCTCTTTTGAGCTCTATCCACAAAAATCACAATATTTGAAGGTAAGGCATTGATGTATCATTAAGTATGAAAATCAACACCTAGTCTGGATGTAGTTGGGATTTTATTCAGTATTTGTTAACTATTGAAATAAAATATTTGATATTCTCATTTGGGGTAGCTTTAAGATTTGATAGATCATTAATCAAAGTAGAAATTTTTTTTTCATCCCCAAATTACTTAAGGAATTTCTCTTCGAATCCATCCCAATCTGTACTATATCTAGATGGAGGGAAGAAATATCAAGACCTTGTAGCTCCTTCAAATGTAGAAGGAAATAGTTTGCAAACAACATCTTCTTTAGAAACGTAGTTAAGGTTGATTTCCAACATGAAATTATGAAGATGTTCTTGTTTAGGTAACCATTGTCTGGATTATACTTTGGCAACCACCTCTTTGGATTTTTAGGAAGACGATGCAGAGAAGGTGTCATTACAATTGCTTCTTGATTTTTCTATGGTCTAGCCTATTGATTTTCCATTCATGCATTAATATTAAGTCTAGAAGAATCAGCATGGTTGATTGTGGAAGAGGAATATGAGTGGAAGAAGGTCAAAAAGGGTGATAGGGAAAAAGTAAGGTATGTTGAGAAGAACTGGGCTGAACAGAGAGAGTATGAGGTGGAGAAGATGAAATGATCTCACTAGCTGAAAACTCAGTATTGTAAGTGTCTTTCTTTTCCATATGGGTTGGTAATGGAAATTCAAAAGGTTTAATTTTGTGCTTCTCACTTTGTTCTCTCGTAAGAATTACATAAGACTTTATTGATGAAGTGACACTATCCTCAAAAGGTTTCATGTGAGCAACCTATTTCCTAAAATGGAAATACCTTCCAATTTTTGAATTAAATTTTGTAGTTGAGGAGCTTCAGAAGGCTCATCTTGAAGGAGCATGGAAGTTTCACCAAATGATTGTGTAGTCAGCCTAGGTGGTGAAAATTGAACAACTTTTGATCTGGAATCGGAAGACTTAGAATGTGACCTGGAAGTTGGAGGAGACCTTGAGGGGTGTGACTCCTAGAATGACCTATAGGTTTTGAATGATAATTCCTTGCCATTCAAAGTCAACTGCCCCTCCTTTTAGTTCCAAAAATGTTGATGGTCCTAAATGACTTCATCAACATTGGTGAAATCCACCTGGTCAGTATCATAAATTAGATCCTTTTTGGTTTGGACTGGTGGCTCTGATTGGAATTATGGGATGAGTTTCCATTAAGAAAAATCATGTGGAGTGGGATGGAAAGTGATAACGTATTCTAATATGTAAGGGTAATTGAAACAATAAATGCTATAAAATACTTATTATACTGGGGTAAGCTCATCACATATGTGCTATAAATATTTCATAACTAACACAACAATATAGATCAATATGCAATCATGATATTAATGTAATTAAAAAAATAATTAAATTAAATAGTTAATTAAATTAATTTGCTACAACATCACACATGTTGAGATCTCATTGCTCACAATATAAATCAAATTTCAATCATTCATATCAATAGTGGTCATGAAATATTGATTTTCACACATATATGCGAACAAAATCATATAACCATTCCATTCAAATAAAATACACAGATAAATAGGATAATATTACTTGATACAGTGTAGCTCTGCTCATTGTAGAAATGCTAGTGGTTCAGCTTGATATTAAGAAAAAAATAGATACAATAGTGCAATTTAAGTCTGTTCATATAAAAAATAAAACCCCTTTCTCCAAATCGGAGAGGGAATTGATATATTTACATACAAAAGAAAAAATTAAACTATCCTAACAACTCTTCAACTAAAACAAAAATAATAGGAAAAATATGAAAATACTTGCAACAAATTCGAAAGATTAGGAAGAAGACTGTTGAATAGTTAGTTCTCATAACCTATAGATATCCGACAAGATTGTTAGTTCCAGAGGGTTCCTAGGTTTAATCCTCATATGACTTGTAAAAATAGCAATCGTTAATGACGAAAACATATGAAAAGTGGAATTTGAGAGAAATAACTAACCACTGACTATGTGGGTTGACCAAGAACTGCCAATGATGCTCTAGATCCAACTTTGATAACTATTCAGTCCTTTATGCAATTGTTGCACTCTGTCCTTCCAAGATTTTTGTAATACCTTCGCATCTAGAAATGAATGTTCAGAGCAGTTGGGATTGACATTCTTCTACAACAGTGTATCATTGGCCATTTCTATGATTGAATTGGAAGTTTCCTTACCTTCATGCATAACAACTTCAGATTGCTTTATTATGATATCCCATTCTCTAAATGCTATGGTTTTATGGGTTTCATTGATTTTAGGCAGGTTTGCAGCTTTGCCTTTAGCACTTTCTTTCTAGTAGAGTAAATCAGAAGGTTATTCATTTACTTCCTCAAAATAATCTATCATGTTCGATAAATAATTAGTTAGAGAGTTTGCAATATTACACTGATATTCAATTCTTGTAAGCTTATTGAAAAACGTTTATGCTAGTACTTTAGTAAAGAATTTAATTATTTAGCTTCCTTCTTGAAGTGTGACAGTTGGGTATTGACATGCAATTGTTCAACTCTCTACTACATTCCCTTGATTTGGTCATTATGGATTTTCATCTCTTTCTCATGTTGAATTTGAAGGGACTCAAGATTCCACTACAACTATATGATTTAGTTCTACCACTTTTCATTTACCTTTTGTTCCTCAACCTCATGAGTCTGCTCATGTAAGGTAATCATTTCTCTTTTCTTCTTGAGAATTTCCTAGACTTTTGTGGCTTTATCAATGGTAGCTCATGAATAAGAATAAGTGAACTAAGTTAATTTCCCCAACTCATTTTTTGGGTTTGCAGTAGATCCTATCCATAAGACTTCAAAGAAAATGGCCTTATCAGAAAAATGACTGAGACTAATCCAGCATTTTATTTTTCCTTCCTTTTTTACCACAAATTTATGCTAAAGACTGTAAAAAAATGTCTAGAGGAGGAATCTCTTACACATTTAGGATCACTTGAGAGGTCGTAAAATAAGGAATAACTTAAACATCTTATCTGGAATAGATGATATTATATCACTTCTATCTAATATGTTCTTCTACTCATCCTTCCTAGTACTCGCTTGATAATTTGTTAGTTGTGGAGAAGAAGAAACTATAGAAAATGGATTTTGCGTTGTAGTCTTAGAATTTAAAGTCTTCTTGAACTCATTCCATGCTTTTTTCAATTAAACATTAAGAATAAATTCATCAATTTGAGTAGGAGAAAAAATAATAAAAACCTCTGGCTGAGTATTAGGAAACACATTATTTTTTGTAGAAGTCTTTAGCTAAGTTGTAGATACATGATGTCTTTTCTATAGACAACCGTAACAACTATAAGGGAAGCTTAGCTATTCGAGAAGTACGATATTGAGAAAATTGACCATTTTCTTTGGGAGTTAAATATTCTTCTACTTTTAATAGAATAGGTAGAGGATCATTCAAACAATTCAACTAATTTAAATGGCTGATCGACAAATTACCTGATATTTTGAGAAGTAGTGAAATTATTAACTATAGAAATAGGATCATAATGCAAGTTTGGGACAATAGGTAGATCTACAACATGAATAGCTAGAAATTATTTATTTTCATGGCAATAATTGTTTAAGGAAAATATACCAATTTGAAGAAGAAAATATGGCCACATCCTTTTATTTGAATCCCTTAATGCCTTAGAAATGCCATACTCCACTGTTTGATATGCAATTTATCTACTTAAAAGCTTGTCTAGGGTGAGAAAGGCTAATACATGAGGATGAGAAAGATTGTCATAAAATCTTAGATAAGCGAATATTTCCTCTTTGAATCAACTATCAACCCTACAAATGCCATCTTTAGCCTCCTGAAACATCTGAGCTGGCTTGGACCCAAAATGGCTTTATAAATTAGAAGAATGACTATGTGACAAATTTGATAAAAGTTCACTTGATATTTAGATTCTAAGAGGATATCGTGATAAATATATATGGGCTTTAGATCTTTTAGATTCTGTTTCCAGCCCATGACAAAAAAATCCATTGAAGAACATAAGGAATCTATGATGTATATCAACATACAAAAATGAGGAATTGTATTCTTAGAAATGTTGTGACCCTTTTTAAAAGCTAGAATATGCGAAGCTAAATTACCAGTTAATAAAGTAGCCCAATAAAATATATGTCCCTCTTAGGATCCATCAATAAGAGGCACCCAATCATAGTGGAATTTTGATAGATTACACTGCGCATTAAATATACACACCATAATAGTGACTTGGGAAAATGGATCCTTGAGAGAATCAATTCAATACTTACCAATTTCCTCCACATTCTGCTAATTTGAGTCCTTTCTACAAGGTTTGATTTTTTCTGACGGATATCCTTTCTCTTTTTTGAAAGCTTCTACTTATTCTTTGATTTAATTATATTGTGGATTCGGTAGGTGATACATGATTTCCAAATCACTGTTGGAAGAAGACCCAATAAGTGCACCCTTGTTGGTGTGAATTTTCCTAGTGGAAATTTCCAAATTCTCCACAACCCAATGTGCCATATATGTATAATGAAGTAGTAATGGCCTGACTATAATCATATTCAAGAAAGAATTGGGAGAATCTATAGGAGTAGCTTCTGAAACAGAGACACTACCATATGGTGTAACTGTTCTCCCTATAACCCTAAGATTCTCATCCCCAAAATTCTGATAAATTTCTTCCAAGGAAGAAAGTCCAACATCTTTAGTGTAAACTATATCAGAAAATAGTCCAACTCCTGGAATTGTTTCATCTGTGTCTTCTGCAAATGGACCCGAAGTTTGTTTGACAGAATCCCTCTTCTTAGCCTTTCCTCCCTTCCTTTCTTCATATTCCAAAAAGTCATAGTTTTCCTATAAGAGATAGGCACATGAACTTAGAAAAAACAATAATTATCAACAATTTAACATTGGTAAAAATTACTTTGTAGTAACAAATCCACTTTTCGAAATTAATAAATGATATCAAAGTGAATTAAATGTAAACCATTTATGATTTCAAGATGAATTCAAATCACCTTTAAATCTAATAAGTAATATAACAAGAAACCATGTGAAGGATGCCATGTGGGATTTTGGATGTGAAATATTGAAGAACCATTTGAATTAAACTTATGATATCAAAATTCTTTGAAATAAGATGTCATGAAATACAAAAGGCTCCAATAATAGAAAATCACAAAATCAATATTCCGAATATGAAATAAATATTTTTCGGAATATTTGTACATAAGCATTCCCTTTGAGTAAAAGATGACTAGTAAAGGCCAAATTATGCAAACAAATTGTATCTTGAGAAAGAATCTCATATGTTTCCCCCTCCACCCCCCCTGTTTTTCTAGTAAAATTCCTTTGAACAACCTCTGATGAAATTCGAAGTTCCTTGAAATTTTGAGCACCTTTGTCAAATGCTAAAGTAGAAATTCCCATCTTTCCTTGAACCTTCAACATGCTATATTTAATTTCTTTGTTGTATGTCTGCACCAACTCCTTTTTAGTATGTAAGTTTCCATTCTTCATTGGTGGTATTTTACAATAAAATATAGTCTCCATACAACTTCAATTGCTATGTAGGGGCATATAACATATTCTCCAAACCCTACTAGCATGAAAAAATGATGCACTTTGCATGCATGCCTTGACTCTATAATCAATCCAATTTTAGTTTTCTTTAACTTTTGAGACAAGATGGTGATGTAAAACACCAACAACTAACAGAGAGATAGTAGGGACTCACTTGGATGATGTAGATACAAAAGTCAAGATTTTTTTAATGACACTTTCATCCTTTTTGGGGTTAGGAAAATTTAACCACCATATATATGAGGGAGAATAATGTATACAAATAAAAATGAATAAAGTCTATTTTTTCTATTAGAATAACCAACAAACAAGTTGAGAAAGTAAAGGAATTTATATTACACACTTATATCTAATAGTAATAGTAATTTGTAACCTTCATGAATTGTAAGGCGAGCCTCTGAGCATATCCTATCCAATTTATCCCCCAATCCTCTAGAGCCATGTTGTTTTGTATATTAGATATAATTCACTCTATTATGCTAGCCTTGATAATTCATTTCCATATTGATTATGTTTCTGCAATGGAAAGAATAGGACCTTCAAGAGAAATTTGGTGGCACTACTTCTCATGAGTTTCTATAAGATCCCCTTCTATAGTAATCATAAATTCCATTGTGGTGAAAGCTTCTTCATGAATTGTATCAATAGGGGGTTTTATTATTCAACAACAATAACAAATGGTTTATTACTCAAGGTGTATCATTCCCCATGGAACCAAGAGATTTTGTTCCATATTTTCCCATAGGAAGTGACAACATTTCCAATGACTCACTACAAGAAAAAATGACATTGGTGAAGGATGAAAAATGTCACCATAATCTCATTGGTTACAGTCAAAAGATAATTCGTCACCAAAATCTAAATTTCCCCAAAGGTGGTGTTTCCAAAAGTATAGGTGTTGCAGTGACATACAAAATCCATCACCAATAATAATTTATAATGATGGATAGTGACCATCATCATTTCATATGAGGAATTGTGACGGACCATAGCCTCCGTCACCAAAAACTGAACGTCACCAAAGGTGGCGTCGTTAAAATTATAGGTGTTATAGTTGTTATGCCCCTACACCAATAGGTGTCATATATCATGATTGACTTTATTTAGCTTTGAAATATGTTCATACCTTTACTTGTTGTAATTGTTTTCCATATTTTTAAAAAATAAAAAAGAAATTAAAAATGTAAAGAGGGTATACCCTAAAAGAAGAATCAAAGGGTGAAAAAAATAAAAATAGGTTAGCAAAATGAAAAAAGATGAACCCCACCAAAAGAAAATACCATGAAAGTGTGCAAATCTAAATTCCACTACTTTGTTACTTTTTTATAATAAAAAATTGTGTGTATCTTGTTACGTATGCTCCAATGCATGAATAGTCAAATAGTTTAAGCTTGACTAGTTCATATTTTCAATTTCATGTTTTACAAGTAGAGAATAAAGATATGACCAAACAATGTAATCTTGGTAGATAAGTAGATAGGTAGAGTGAGAAAGGAGCTCAACAGTTTAATCTAAGCCCCTGAATGTAAGAAGTGTAGACTTAGATTCGGATCACCATGTCAAAGAAAATAAAGTTTGATAAGGGTTTGCCAATCTAAGTGCACCCTAATAAAGAAGGGAAAATGTTAGGTTAAGTAGGTAGGGTAAGTAGATGATGGCTGCAGAATAATATGTGGTCAATGATAAGTCTAAATGTGTAAATCTTTTACTTTCATCATAGGGAAAAGGCTTGCATCACATGGAAGGCACTTCAAACAAGCAAAGTAAAAAGTATTTAACTTCCCTACTCATTTCCCCTCAATTTTGACTAATTTCCCTTAAGTGCCAAGCTATCTATCAAGTTAGAGGGGCTCAAAGAATTTCTCTGACTTTTGGAGGGACTGGACCCTTGGCCCAATAATTTATAATACCTTAAGCAGTTAAGCCCCTTCACCAATAATCACACCCATTCATAAGTTATTTATTTCTATAATAAATCTTCTCCTAAGTAAAATCCTACTTTGCTTAGGGAAAATAAAATGCTTTCCATCAAAACCCTCATATTCGTTTAGCCTAAGTTCTAAATGTTATATGATGAAATACACTTTCAATTTTTTTTTTTATCTTAGGGCACATTTCACAAAATCATATTAACTACTAATTCATGTTATTATATAATTCCCCTATATAAAAGTTACCCATTCCCGTATTATTATAAATACACAAAAACCCCAAATCTTACATAGCCCATGCCTCAGTTAAATATAACCATAGTAAAGTCAATAAATAGGATTAATTAAATAATCAGTAGTTAATTAAGAGCCCAACCCCCACCATGCTAAAGAAAGGATTAATTAGTCGTCACGATTAATTAATAACTTCAACCAATCACATCGCCCCCAATGTAATTAAAAGTTTTAATTACCATCGGGCACCCACCATGAAAGACCTGTCATCTCGACTCCCCAACAACCATCTGACCGGATACCCCAGATCCGACGGTCATCACATAGATCACATGAGCTCCATGGTCGACCTTTAGCACGTGATGGTGAGTGGTTTTATGAACAGTGCCATCACTACGTGTCACTCAACCAGTGGAATCGCATAGTCACACTCAAACACCACCTCCACTCCATTAGCAATGCAATGGAAACTACTTACCGCCTCCTACTACCAAGAAAACATCAAATCACCTCCCTGGTGACATCATCCGTCCAAAACATGAACCCACCAAAAGCTTTGACTTTGCATAAAAAACAAAGTTAATCAGTTTTTCGTCCTTATTTCCAAAAAATGAATGCATGCAACCTGAACGTTGGAGTCAACTAGCTCACACATTTAACCGTTCGCCACCCTCAAACTTATAGTTCAATGCCGCTTTGACTCCACTGTTTGCACCCAGTGAACCTGCAATCCATTGCCCATCACCAAAAACAGGTATTTACTAGTTTTCATCCAGAAGCCCTGTGAATGCTTGCTTTCCTATGTAATTAATTGGAAAAACCCAAATTTCATTATAATTCAGTTTCTAAATTTGGGATTCAAGACTCCCCAGACCCTTTGTTTTCACCAATTCCACTTATAAACCCTAGTTTCTTATCCGAATCCACAAGAACCAGAATGGAAACTCCCATAGCCTTTAATGTAGCACCTATCACTACCCCTCACCATGACTTGGATTATCTGCCCCTAGTAGATAAAGATTTTCAAATAAAAGACCTGGATACTGACAAAGACCACTTGGAATTATTTTGCCAATGCTGGGACAATTACATGAATGGCTATGATACCATAGGACTTTGGGAATTGAATCTCCCAATCTACATTCTCTCCTATGTGCACATTTTCCCTAACATTATCCATCAGTGCCATGCCAATTATAATCCCAACCTCAGAGAAATAATGTCCCCCAATCAAACTGTTCTTTTCATAATGATTGCGGACTCAATCAATCAAATCCTTCAGTATCAGTCTAGTCAAGACCTCACCCCCATTTCCCTTGGATATTTTCTAGAGAAATCATCTAAATTGTCCCTCTATGAAATCAGTTGCCTTTGCCAGACTTTCATGGATAAGCAGCATCAACCCAAAAATCCCCCTCCTTATTTGTCAGTTTTCTTCACACAGACATGCATAAATATAATTGATATGATAGCTGCAGTCATAGGATTCAATACTAGTGAATATGTGGATGAATTGACCCTAGTTTTAATGTCCATTTTTACCCTTGGTCAACCTCCTACTAGCAAGTACAACTATGCTACATTCATTGCTGAGAAAATCCATGACCCGTTCATGAGGCTAGAAAATTAAAATGTATTAAAGTATTCCACATTCATATATCGCCTTTTCCTTTACTATTAGTCTGACAAGTTCCCATTCTCTGTAAATAAACTTGATACAAAGCACAATCCCAGATTAGTCATTTTTTGGACTTCTATCTTCCATTGTTCATTTGTTTGTCCTTCATCATACAATGAATTCATTGACCAATTTGTCCACCCAGTGACCACCATGCTGATAGGAAATCCTCCCCTTAGGATTAGTGATGAAATAAAAAGAATCCTTCAGCTATCCAAGCAGTACGAAATAGTTGACCAGTAGTGGTACCAAAATCACACAGAAATCAGAATATATGGTTGTGAACTTCCTCCATTCAAACTATCAAAATATGTACATATGAGGTCATTTGCATTGGAATATTATAGACAAATGATAAACTCTGATCAGATTCACTTTACCAAGGCCAAAAAGAAAGCACAATTGAGAATTAAAGATCACTTAGGCCCATTTGTGTGCAACAATAGAGAATCAGGCAAAGAAGCAAAAGAAATCCTAAAACATATGAGATTAAATAAAAGTTTTATTTGGAGATATGATCCACAAGGTTTCATTTTTGATAGGAGAATGAAACATAACTTATCACCATATTTCCGTCACAAAATCCCTGAAATAGAGCAATATGGAAATATGGATGAATGGAGGTAAGGAACTCTACTTGAGATGGATAGTGATCAGATCAATGTAGAGAATGTAATGAAAGACCTAGAAAAGAGACTTGACCTGGACTCTTGTGAACAAGTACTATTTGGAACTGCCCATAAGCCAAAACCAGGAACCAGTGACTCTATAGCAGAGACTTCTCAAAGGCTCTCTCAGGAAACTAGTGCACCCCTTGCAAAACCACTATAGGAAAAAGAGACAGGGAAGTAGCTACCCCTGCCAGTGGTCCTTCAAACTAGCCTAGTGATAAGAGGCACACACTAAATCCACATTCAGAAGAAGAATTTTTTGAAGGAACAATAGGGAGTTTTAGGAAAGAAGGTGGAGACAGGCTACATAAATCCCCAATAGGATGGACACCTTCTAGTTCATAAAGACAAGAGCTTGAATAACAACAGAGTGTCAAAGTTTCATCCTTTAGGTCTTCATCTGACAAGACCTTAGAAATCAAAGGTAAGTTTAAAGAGATAAAGGCCAAAAATGAACAGCTGAAGGTTCAAGCCTACACAAAAGACTTGAATATGGCCCCTACTAATCAAACCAGGTTGATGTCAGCTTATGACATCAAAGAGGGAAAAATGCATATGAGTTTTCTAAAGGCTACAGTACAACAACCCAAATCACTTGCAGACTACCTCAAAACTAATTTTGATGTCTTGGCCAAATGTATTCACCCCATAGATCAAATTGAATTGCATGAGAAAATGGGAGAAATTGTTTATTCCACATTGAAAATCAAGGCCATGATGGCACACAAGTTGGAGAATTCACTGAACAACACCACTGCTCAATTGTAGCTAGAAAGGGCCTCCTCACAGGCAAAGGACAACAAAATTAAATCATTGGAGGATTTGATTATTGGATTGGGCCATAACCCAAAGGATGTCAAAGCTACATAGGCCGTAATAAATAAAAAGAATGAAGGTATAGTTGCACTGAGAAAGCAGCTGAAATTGCCACCACTGATGCACCCACAGACTTCTGAAGTAATTGAAAAGAAGAATGAAGAAGAGCTTATGGACTTGGTCCTCAAGCTAAATGAACAACTAAAAGAGACAAAATAGGAATTGGAGAAAACACTAGAAAGCATGCAGAGTGAGTTGACCTCTCAACCTCAAAATGTAGTACCAGTGGTTTCTATAGCAGTCCCTTCAACATTAGCAACTGCTCTAGCACCAAATTTCGCTTTGGCATTAGCTGAAACTATTGGAGTGATAGGTACAGGTACAGGTACATCACAGGTAGGAAATTCAAGTCCAACCATAGAAGAGCTAATCAAATCCATGGAGGAAATGAATCTCCAAGTCACTGAACTCCAAAAGGTAAAGGAGAAATTGAATACCTTAGAGCAGAAGTATGATGTGTCAAAAATCAATTTTGCTAAAGAAGTGAGGAAAAACAAAGGCTTGGCTCAACACGTAAAAACACTGAAAAAAAATCTTACATTTGAAAATCCTTTAACTGACATCACAAAGATATTATGACCAAACATCACTCAATCAAGAAATGATGTTTGGTCATCAATTCAAATTAATTTTGAACAAATTGACTTAGTGAAGTTTTCTTTGTGAGAGATTGAAAAAAACCAAGCAAGAACTAGGAGGGAAGCCTGAAGAGGCCATCAGATTAATAAACTTTCTAAACAACAGAAATAGGTATCAGTTGGAGTAGCTAAATATTGAAGATAGGACCAGAACCATCCTCGAAGTAAAGAAACTGTTGACTAAAAGGACTCTAATGGAAAACCTAGAATGAAAATATCAGAATATGTAGGAAGATAGATCAATTTATGGAAAAATTTGGCATGTTAGAGAGTAAAGGACTTTCAAGTCCTTTAGTCATCAATCATAAGTTAATGAGGCAAGATGATTATGTCAACAAATTACATCAGTATGCAAATAGCCAAGCTAGTTCCTTTGCTAGTTCATCTACACCCAAGGCATTACCACATGAAGAGTACTCTATGATAGTTTGGAGAACCTATTTTATGTTGAGCATGAATTGAAGCACTTGTTTCTAGTACAACCCAATTTTGTAAAATACACAGAAACAGGTGAAATCTACAAAAAAATTACAAGGAATTGGATACCAAGAGATGATTGGTGGACCAATATGATAGACATCTTATGATTTACCATGGTAAGAACTAAATTGAAGTATTTACCATAGTCAATTTTGGTAAAAAGGGATGAATGATGGGAAAGAAGGTAAAGAGTATCAGTCACAGGTAAAAGAGTATCAGTGAAAATATGAAAACAATTAATCAAAATAGAATTATGAGCAAGACAATAAGATGCACAATCATAGGGCCTGCCTCCAACTCCTTCAACAAAAAAGGGGATAACAACCAAGTAGTTCACATTCATTTTCTACTTTCGAGACCATCTGTCTCTACATTCATGTAAAATATATTTAGTTTTCCTAGAATATATCTCTCTCAGTTAGGAGATATTTTATTGTAAATTTTGTATAAGTACATCCTCATTCGAAGTATGGGGGGTGGATTCTTAGACATTTCTATACACACTTTATTTTGGAATAGAAGAGTTGTTGAACAACTATTGTATGGCTAGCTAGATAAAGTAATAAAGCAAAGGACTTTTACAGGATACCTATGTGAAACGAGAAAGAAATAAGTATTCTATATCTTATGTTTTTACAGTTTTCTTGTTTAAATATTCATATGTGTTCCATATCTGAATGATAAATGAAAAAGTATATTTCAGAAAGAGCTTTACTTCATTCTATCTTTAAAATGGTTTATATTCTTGATTTCATTTTCTAAGCTATCATAGGTAGGAAATTCTTAATTGCTTCCTGCTTTTTAGTTTATCATTGTGGCCATTTAACAAAGAATTCTTAATTTCTTTTTGCTAATGATCACCCACCTTCTCTCATCTTGAAATTTGTTGAAGGATTCTTAATTGTCCTCCCTCCTATAACTTAGTAACTAGAGAACCCACAATAAAAACTATTTTTCATCAAGATTTCAAATCCCAACAGGGATCAATCATCAAGACTATTTTTGAATGTTGATAGTAGAAGAGCTCAATTGTGAGATTTAAATAGTTATGAGGTGAGCTGTTTTGTTTTAAGGAAAAATGAAGGTCGGCTACTTAATAATTAATTTTCTCCAAATATTTAAGTTTTTATTAAATTAGGTTTTTTATTTTAATTCTAACCATATAATTTTTTTTAAATTCTGATGATAAATTAACTAATAATAAATAGTTAAAGCTGAAATTTCTTTATAATAATTAATAATTTTCTCATAATATTTATAATTTTTATTTATTAAAAATATTTATAATAATAATTATGATAGTTATAATAAAAAATTTAAAAAGTATACTAATAAATAATAAGTATATATAAGTTATAATTTCAACACTAATTATTAATATATAGTTAAAATAATAAATTATAGTAATAATTAATTTATAATAAATATTATTATTATTTTATAATAAAACAGTTTTATTAAATTGAATATTAATGAGATTATTTTTAGGATTAATTAGATTTAATTCTTATTTTTATGAATAATAATATACTAATAGTTTATAATATTTAAAAATAATAAATGATAATTATAATTAATTTTAATTTATTTATTTTAATAGTAAATAATAAGTATAGTCATAGTGATATATTAAATACTCAGTAATAAATTTATAATAATATAAAAATCTTACTATTTTATTACTTAGTTAACTTAAAAAATAATAATAAAAAAGTTAATTTTTGTTGATTAATAATAATACTGAAATTACTAGTCATAATAAATAATTAATAATAGTAGAACATATTTATAAATTTCGACTACTTAATATTTTAATATTTTTAATAGATTAATAATTATTATATTCAAATATTAATTATTAATGTCTTGAGATTGATTATTAGGAGTAACAATAGTAATAAAAGAAACTAGATTTTGCTAAATAAACCTAAGAGGAAAGGGAAGGGGAGAAAGTTACCTATTGAGAGCTAAACCTAGGAAGCATTGGAGGTCTTAATTTCTCTGATTAAGGAAAACCAACTATTGTTGATCTCAATGCCATTGTCCCTGTTGAGATTATGTGCATGTTTCAACATCTCAAGAGCCTCTCTAATCTTTCACCTATGATGATGTTCTTCTCTTGCGACAGTTGAGGTGTTTTCCACACATAGATGGTGCTTAGTTTTAGAGGAGTGCTCTACCAGGGCAGAAGTACGAGACCCGTCGTTCCTAATGGCCTTCCTCCTTTTCAAGATGAGTTCACCCTTTAAAGTTACCATTTGTATCTCGTTTAACTATCTTGCCTGGTGAAACCCTCCTTTGTTGGATCAACCTAATCCATTTAAGCCATCCTCAGTTGACTCCATAGCCCAATGGCCTGAAATACCTTGTTCTATCCATCTGCTCATGAACTCCACCACCAAACGAAATCAAAACCCCCCAAGCTTTCATAATTAGCCAAATATCTCATAAACAAAGCTAAATCATAAAGAGAGAGCCCTTTTTAATTATAGATTGGCTACATTCTATACTTAAAAGATGGTTTGTGGTTACCTCAGACCCCTTTCCTTCTTCTGACAACTTCAAGGAAAATTTAAGTGATAACATAGTGGTGACTCCAATGGGGAAGACAATTACTCAACCACAATAAATCTTTAAAAATATTTGAAACCTAAATCTAAAAGCATCTTAAAGGAAATATAGAAGTTGTTTTGATATCAATTAAGAAAACGAAAAACAAAATCCTAAAATTTGGCTTCAGAAAGGACTTGTTACACTAGATCTAATCTTGATCCCAATCCACCACAACTGTTTGAGAACCCCAATCTTATCCCCAGAATTCTTAGAAGATAAGAAAGTTTTGTTAGTCCTCGACCCATCTTCAGACATTCATCTTGTCATGTTAGGTGGATTTACCTCGAAGACCAACCCTTTTATGAATACGTTGAAACCTCTTTGTTTAGGACTTGGTCTGATTCTGAATTAGTTGACCTAGTCCAAGACCGAGAGCTCATCTGAGAATTATAGCTCCAAGCAGCCAATTTGTCAATTGATAGATATTTGCAGAACACACCACAATCTGATCTTTCCATTGAAGGAACCACCAACCCCTCTTTGATCACTTCTGTTCCTACAAGCTCATCACCCTTTCCTCATAAATCTCAGCCTCAAACCACTCCAAATCACACCATCCCCTCGAGCTCTCCATCCACAACTCAAACATCCACTGTTATTCCAATCCCAGCTTTTGTTTGACCATTACCTATAGCAATGGCAAACAGATATGCCCCCCTGGTACTACGAGCAAACTTAGGTGCCATGCCCCATGATTACCAAAGTAAGATCACTACTTTTGATGGTGTTGGTACCTATACAACCCAACAACACATGAAGAAGATGACTGATTATTTTGAAATTTATGAAATAGATGTTGATGATCTGCAAATGAGAATATTCGTTTACAGTTTATCTGGGGAAGTTAGAACCTAGTTCAAAGGTTTAGCAGCAAATAGTATAGACAACCTACCAACTCGTTATCAATAATTCCTGAACAGGTGGGAGAAAAAGAAATACCCCCTTCAGATTCTATCTGAATACGAAAACTTAAGAAGAGGACCACAAGAAATTGTGCAAGATTATTGCACTAGATTCAACAATGTGTATAAGGCCATCCCTCAAAATCTTAAACCCCCACCTAGTTTAGCCTTAATCAAATTCCTAGATGGATTTGATTCTGACATGGCTTTCCAACTGAGAGATCGAAACCCCCCTACTTTGGAATATATACAAAGCACAATAGTTAGTGTTGAAGCCAACGTGATATGTAAAAGAGCCAAGGCTAGGAGTGAAAGGATGATACCACTAAAGGAAGAAATCTCACCTTTTGAACAAAAGCTAGATGCAATAATTAAAGGAGTGGATAGACTAGGAGATAGAGTAGAGACAATTGAAAGGAAAGATCCTTGGGATGGTCAGCAAACCAACACACGGAGAAATCCTAATTTCTAGAAAAAATCAAAACCCGAACACTGGAAAGAATAGTCCTAACCAAAAAATCATACCCCCTTTCCAGGAGAACTATGCTAAAGCTTCCATCTCTAAAGGTCCAAGAGAAGATAGTCAAATCAGTTTGATGGGGCTTAGTAATGAAGGAAAAGTTTTCTTGACCCAAGAATATCAAGAAGCCCACATTCTTAAACAATTCCAAACTCAATCAGGGGAATCATTCATCTTTAGAAAAGGATATAACCCAACCATCCTTGAGGTGCATAAGCAATACAACTTAAGAAGTATGAGAATTAATGTCCCTAAAACAAACAAGCAAAAGGTTCCAAATCATCCCACAAGAGGTAAGACAGTAAGCACACATGTACGTATTCTTTCTAGATCAAATAATAATCCTTCTAACCCCATAATTGAATATGTCTCTGATAATCAACAAGACAAAAAATAATCTTCCACTTCCCTTCCTTCTAAGGGAATTGTGGAAGAACCTCTGGAGGTTGATCTAAGAGAATCAACAAATCATGTTTCCACTCTTGAAAAGGAGAAAAACTCTGAAAACAATGAAAACAGAGAGAATACTGTTGTTTGAAATCCAAAGACCCAAATAGAAAAACCCTTTAATCTAGAAACTGAAGTAGGTAAGCTAAATATTGTTGTCTCGTTATCTGAATTAGCTAAACATGATGCCTACCGAACTCAAATCAATAGATCACTAAAAATTACTAGAACTAAAGACTCATTTAATCTTTTTGATGACTAGCTTAAATTTATCTTTAGCCCAAAAGTGAGTGGAAAACCATTGGAAGGAGGAATTCCTCCCTTCTATGTGAGCTTAAACATACATGATAAGATTATTCACAATGCCATCTTTGACTCTGGGACATGTCATAATCTCATGCCCAAGTCTGTAATGGAAAAGTTATACCTACACATCACTATACCATACAAAGATTTGTTTTCTTTTGATTCCAGTCAGGTGAGATGTTTAGGATTGATAAAAGACTTGTGTGTCTCATTGGTTCAATACCCTGCAAAAGCAATTTTATTGGACATAGTGGTAGTATATATACCACCCAAATATGGCATGTTATTGTCCAGATCCTCTGGGTGCTAAGCTTCAAAGATCACTTCTTAAATTGGATATGTCATATGATACTGTATCGGTTTTTGAACAACCAAAGAAACAATATAGAGAAAAATTGATGAAATATGTAGTAAGTAGTCAGGAAAGACACCAAAATTTCCCCATCCACTCAGTACACTATGATATGGATTCATTCTTCCTTCACAATGCAAAAACCAGTCCTACCAATACTTTAGAGGTTTTAGCCGCAGAAGCAAAAGAAATTGAAAAAGAAAAATCAAGTGTTCATATCTAGAAAATATCATATAACAAAGAAAGATTAGATGAGCACGAAAAACCAGATCTCGCTGTTAAACAAGCTCCTTCTACCCCAAACACTAATTATGAGCATTAAATCCTTTGGCATTTATAATTTCATGGCTCAGTTAATAAACTAGGGGCAGGATCGAGAGTTTGGGTGTACAATTTAGAAAATGATCATGCTGAAGGCCATGCGTATATATTAAATTTCAGGTGCACCAATAATATAGCAAAATATGAGGCTCTCTTGCTGGGTCTTAAACTTGTTAAAATATTAGGAGCAATCAAGGTGTCTATCGTAGGAGATTTGAAACTAATAATTAAACAGATTAAAGGAAAATACTTAACTAGGGATCCTACATTAGGATATTATAGAGGATAGTCATAGAAATTCTCAACACTTTTCTAGAAACTCACCTTGCTACAATCCCTAGAAAACACAACTTGCAGGCCCACAGCCTAGCCATGTTTTCCAGCACCTGCAAATTACCATTTCAACGCAATCATCAGTTTACTATTGAAATTAGGAACAGACCAGCCATACGTGATAATTTGAAGAACTAGTAGGTTTTTGATAGTGATGAGCATATCAATAACTTTTTAACTTTAGATGAAGAGTTTTCTAATAGTAACATAGATGTTGATATAGATATTGGTTCTAAACAAATAGATGAATTAAAAATCAATATTTCAAAGGAAAGTTCAATAAATATGCTTCATCCCACAAAATTCACACAAAAAGAAATTCAAGACTTGAAACAAATGGACCTAGATGAAATAGTTGAAGAGGAGACATAGGTTATCAACCTAAACGAAAATCATCTACACAAAATATTGACTCCCCTAGAAGATATATTTGATTCTAATGACATTCCTAAGAAACCTAAAATGGAACCATTAAAAGCAGATATTTAAGAATACAACTTTGGAACTCAGTATAATCCAAAAATGATAAAATTTTCAAAATATCGACCTTCTGATCAGAAGTTAAAGTATGTTGAACTTATGAGGGAATTCCAGGATCTCTTTGTCTGGAGTTATGAAGATTTGAAATCCTATGACACCTCTATTATTCAGCACACTATAACTCTGAAAGAAAACCAAAACTCCTTTAAACAAAAACTTAGAAGAATTAACCCTGTGTTATTACCATTAATTGAAAAAGAAATCAAACACATGTATGAAGTAGGGATTATTGCCCCTATTAGATTTCCAGAGTGGGTGTCTAACTTAGTACCTACTAGGAAGAAGACTGGGGAAATAAGGTTATGTGTTTATCTGAGAAATGTAAATAAGGTCTCTCTTAAAGGTAACTATCATTTACCCAAAATTGATCATATTTTTCAAAGGGTAGTGGGTTCTTCTAGAATTTCACTTTTAGATGGGTTTTCAGGATATAACGAAATCTTGGTTGATCCTGATGACCAAGAGAAAACTTATTTTACAATACCATGGGCCACTTTGATGTACATCAGAATGCCATTTGGACTAGGAAACGCAGGAGAAACCTTCCAGAGGGCAATGGACATTGCCTTTGCCAAAGAAATTCATTATTTTCTATTATATATCTAGATGATATAACTGTTTTTTATAAATTTGATAAAAAGAACTTAGACCATCTTTGGCAAGTCTTTTTAAAATGCAAGAAATATGGCATTTCGTTGAATCCAAAGAAGTCCTTGTTCGATATAGAAGAGGATAAAATTTTAAGTCATATTATCTCCAAAGATGGCATTTGAATTGAGCCTTCCAGGATCAAAGCTATTCTACAGATACCTCATCCAAGAAGTATTAAATAACTTCAAGCTTTCCTACAGAAGATAAATTTTTTAAGAAGATTCATTTCTAACTTAGTTGAACTCATTAGATTAATAAGTAGCATGCTAAAAAAGGATTCAAGTATCAAATGGATAGTAAATGCCAAGCAATCATTTGAAGAAATAAAAATGGCCTTAACTAGAACACTAGTCCTCATAAGCCCTCATTCTCATAAAGACTTCATCTTTTTTTCTTTTGCATCAGAATACACCATAGCGGCAGTTTTATTACAAAAGGATGATCAAGGATGTGAAAAACCTATAGCCTTTTTTAGTAAATAACTTAGGGATGCATCATTAAAATACAAAATAATTGAGAAGCAAGTTTTTGCACTGGTAAAAACCATTAAAGGCTTAAGAGTTGACATATTATACTCTCATATGATAGCTTATGTTCCTAGTGCAACTATCAAAGACATCCTAACTCGGGACGGAATTGATGATAAACGAGGTAAATAAATAGCTACCATCTTAGAGTATGATATAGAGATAAAACATACCAAGCTAATAAAAGGTCAGGGATTGGCCAAACTCATGGAAGAAACTAATTATCAAGCCCTAGACATAAATGAACTAGATAACAAGTAGGAGATGGCGACTCTACAAATCAGCCAGGCCTTTTTAGACTCACCTTGGTATGTTGATGTAACTTATGTTTTACAAGACCTGCAAGCTTCTTCAGGGTTATCCATAACCAAGAATAGGTTTTTAGAAATGAAAGCTTCAATGTTTTGTATCTTAGATAATACTCTTTTTTAGGAAAAGTCATGAAAGAATTTTATTAAATTGTTTATTAAAAGATGAAGCTGACAAGGATCTCTAAGAATTTCATGCAGGAGACTATGGTGGAAATCTCTATGGAATTCAACTGCAGATAAGATCCTAAGGGCTGGATTCTATTGGCCAACCTTGTTTGAAGATGTGAAAAGATTTGTAACTTCTTTCCATAAATGTCAAATCTTTGAAGGAAAAACAAAGTTGTTACCTTTACCCTTAAAACCCATTTCCTCCGAGAAACCTTATCAACAATGGGGTCTTGACTTCATTGGAGAAATCCATCCACCCTCCTCTGGCCAACACAAATGGATACTCACTACTACTCACTATTTTACTAAATGGGTAGAGGTCATCCCTTCCAGACTAGCCAATGACATGGTGATCATAGGTTTCCTAGAGACCAATATCTTGTCTAGATTTGGTTGCCCCTCTAAAATCATTACTGATAATGCTGCAACTTTCAAATCAAAGAGAATGATTAGTTTTTGTAACAAGTATCATATTACCCTGGGCCATCCCACAACCTACTATCCTCAAGGGAATGGACTGGTCGAAACTTCCAACAAGAGTCTGATTAATATCATCAAAAAATTGTTGGAAGAAAATAAGAAAACTTGGAACAAAAAAATGATAAATGCTTTCTAGGCAGACATGTTTACAACCAAAAAATCCATTGGAACGAGTCCTTATGAGTTAGTATATGGAATGGAGGTTGTATTTCCTTCATCATTAGGGGTTCCTATTATGAAAATACTCCAAGAAGCTCAAGTTGAACCCAATGATATTCAAAGAAGCATAAATGAGACTATCAATTGGCAGCGGATTAGGGAGGAGGTGTACCAAAGATCCCAAGTGTTGCATGAGAAACTTAAGAAGATATTTGACAGAAGAACCAAGGAAGAAGATTTCTACCTTGGAGATAAAGTGTTAAGATGGGATTCTAGAAGAGAGGATAAGGGGAAACATGGGAAGTTTAACTTCCTATGGAAAGGACCATACAACATCTATGGTTAGATGGTACAGAAACAGAAGAAGGACTAGTCAATGGTTGGATGTTAAAGCATTACTTTGATCCTACTTACTAATGTTACCATGTTCCTCACAAGTACATATTATATTTTTTGTAATGTCATAGTGTTGATTGTACAGTAAATGTTTAGAGGTGAAGCCCAAAGAGAAGGCCCTAAGCTTCAAAAAAATTACTATCATACATCTACATAAAGCAGCAACGAAAAGAAGATTGTAGAGCACAGTTAATGTCATTAAGAGGCCACTGATATATTGTTCTTGCTTTCCACGAGGGAAAGCCATACCCAAGTGGAGCCACTATTATGCCCCTATACCAATAGGTATCATATATCATGATTGACTTTTTTTAGCTTTGAAATATGTTCATGCTTTACTTGTTGCAAAGGTTTTCCATATTTGTAAAAATAAAAAAGTTTAAAAAATTTAAAGAGGGTATATCCTAAAAGAAAAATCAAAGGGTAAAAAGAATAAAAAGAGGTCAAAAAATGAAAAAAAATTAACCCCACCAAAAGAAAAGACCATGTAAGTGTGCAAATCTAAATGACACTATTTTTTTACTTTTGTATAATAAAAAATTGTGTGTTGCTTGTCACCCCTACCACAATGCATGAATAGTCAAACAGTTTAATCTTAACTAGTTCATATTTTCAATTTCATGTTTTAGAAGTAGAGAATAAAGATCTAACCAAATAGTGCAATCTTGGTAGATAAGTAGATAGGTAGAGTGAAAAAGGAGCTCAACAGTTTAATCTGAGCCCCTAGATGTAATAAGTGTAGACTTAGATAGGCATCACCATGTAAAAGAAATGTAAGTTTTATAAGGATTTGTGAGTCTAAGTGCACCGTAATAAATAAGTGAAAATGATAGGTTAAGTAGGTAGGGTAAGTAGATGATGGTTACAAAATAATATGTGGTGAATGATAAGTCTAAATGTGTAAATATTTTACTTTCACCACAATGAAAAGGCATGCATCACATGGAAGGAACATCAAACAAGCAAAGTAAAAAATAATTAATTTCCCTACTCATTTCCCCTCAATTTTCACTAATTTCCCCTAAGTGCCAAGGCACCTATCAAGTTAGAGGGGCTTAGAGAATTTCTCTAACTTTTGGAGGGACCAGACCCTCATCCCAATATTTTATAATACCTTAAGCACTTAAGCCCCTTCACCAATAATTACACCCCTTCATAAGTTATTTATTTCTATGATAAATATTTTCCTAAGTAAAATCCTATTTTTCTTATGGAAAATAAAACACTTTCCATAAAAACCCTCATATTTGTTTAGCCTATTTTGTAAATGTTATATGATGAAATACACTTTCAGAAACATTTTATCTTAGTGCACATTTCACACAATCATATTAACTACTAATTCATGTTATTATATAATTCCCCTATATAAAAGTTACCCATTCCCGTATTGTTATAAATACACAAAAACCCCAAATTTTACATATCCCACCCCTCAGTTAAATATAACCATAGTAAATTCAATAAACGAGATTAATTAACTAATCATTAGTTAATTCAGAGCTCGACCCCCGCCATGCTAAAGCAAGGATTAATTAATCCTCATGATTAATTAATAACTTCAACCAATCACATCAGCCCTGATGTAATTAAAAGCTTTTAATTACCATCAAGCGCCCAAAATTAAAGTCTTGTCATCTTGACTCCCCGATAGCCATCTGATCAGATCCCCCAGTTCTGACAATCATTGTGTATATCACACGAGCTCCACAGTTGAACTTTAGTGCACAATGGCGAGCGGTTTTATGAACAGTGCCATTGTCATGGAATCAACTCACAAAAAGATAGAAATGATAGATCAACGCCTTAGAATTCAGCCTCTTCGAGGGGGGAACCTCTTTTACATTACACAAATGAACAATTCTTGGATGATACAAATTAAAAGAACTCTTTTCTATATATAGGAGTCTAAGGGATCATAATATAATCAGAGTCGACATAACAATAATAATGTAAGGGCACAAAAATAACAATATGGGGACTACATGGGTACAACAATATAATAAGGGGGTTGTACTAATAACAATAAGGGGTTACACTAGTAGTATAGGGGACTAACATGCCCCTCTCCTTCAAAAAGTGTTTTCCTCAATGCTTGAGTATTTCTTGATGCTTCTGTATAAAAAAATTGTCCTCCCATGTGGAATATTCCGCTGGTAAGTTCTTCCACTTTATGAGATACTCTGAAATTGATCGATTTCATAGTTGTCGGGTTTTTGTTTATGTGACTACTCTAGATTCCAATTTGATTTTTCCTTCATCTTCAAGTTCTAACAATATTGTTTGAATTGGAATATTCTGCAACTTTTGAATGAGTGGCCATACTTCTTTGTCCTTCTTCCATTCATCCCTTGCTTCGTTTATCCAATCTGGTTGGATAATAGAAATAGCACAAAACAATAATTCCACATCCTCATCCTTTCTTGAAAGTGCATCTGCAACAAAATTTTGCTTCCCTTTTCTACAGACGATGTCAAAGGGATAACCCAACATATTTGTGAACCATTTTTTTTGTTCTAATGATTATAGTTGTTCTAAAAAGTATTTAAGACTATCATAATTCATTTTCACCTTAAAGTGTCTTCCCATTTGGTAAGGTCGACATTTCTTAAGTGCATATATTATTGCCAACGTTTCCTTCTCATAAATAGCTTGCTTGAGATATAGCAATAAAAATACCCAATCACCTACATCAAAACATTTTTCACTATGATGTTGATCTACCTATTCTTTCATTCAATTTTGCACCAAAGTGGTGTTATCCTTTAAAAGTTGGAGAACTTGTTGTTGATGCTTGATGTGATGTTTCACTGTTTGAACCTCTTTATTTTTGATATGTCCTTCTATCTTTAGAGTTTGAGGAGTGGTAATTTCTTCCAATCCTTTACAATATATGGTCAGATTCATTTCTTGATGCTCGATGTGATCTTTCATTTCTTGAACATTTTTCTTATTGATATGCCCTTCTATCTTGATAGTTTCAGGAGTGGTAATTCTTACCAATGAATTACAATATATGGTTGGATTCATTTCTTATTTCTTGACATGATCTTTCACTTCTTGCACCTTTTTCTTCTTGATATGTCCTTCTATCTTGCAAGTTTGAGGAGTGGTAATTCTTGCCAATGCTTTACAAGATATGGTCTGATTAATTTCTTCTTTCTCTGGGGTTGGGTCTTGGTGTATATCCTCTTCTTTTGATGTTTCTTTCTCCTTTTATTCCTCCTCTTCATACTCTATGTAAAATAATTTCTTCTCATCACACTTATCACCTTTAGTGCATTTGCTATCAAAATTGTAACAAAGCCCTTTTACTCTTTCAAATTTGTTATGGCACCAGCTCAAGAAAAGATAGAAAATATAGATCAATGCCTTAGAATTCAGCCTCTTTGAGGGAGCAACCTCCTGTAAATTTCATAAATGAACAATTCTTGGATGATACAAATGAAAAGACCTCCCTTCTATATATAGGAGTCTAAAGGGTCATAACATAATCAGAGCCTACATAACAATAATATTGTAAGGGCACAATAATAACAATAGTGGGCTTCTATGGGGCACAATAGTAACAATATGGGCACTACATGGGTACATAATACAATAAGTGGGTTGTACTAATAAAAATAAAGGGTTACACTAGTAGTATAGGGGCCTGCCATGCCCCTCTCCTTCAAAAAGTGTTGTCATCAACACTTGAGTAGTTCTTTATGCTTCTGTATAAAATTCTTGTCCTCCCATGTGGAATCTTCAGCGAGTAAATTCTTCCACTTGATGAGATACTCTGAAATTGATCAATTTTGTAGTTGTTGGGTTCTTGTTTCTGTGACTTCTCTAGGTTCCAATATGATTTTTCCTTCCTCTTCAATTTCTGGCAATATTGTATGAATTGGGATCTTTTGCAACTTTTGAATTAGTGGCCATACTTCTTTTTCCTTCTTCCATTCATTCCTTGCTTCGTTTATCCAATCTGGTTGGATAATAGAAATAACACAAAACAATGCTTCCACATCCTCATCCTTTCTTGAGAGTGCATTTGCAACAAAATTTTACTTCCATTTTCTATGGATGATGTCAAAGTCTTAACCCAACATATTTGTGAAGCATTTTTTCTTTTCTTCTAAAGATAAGAGTTGTTCTAAAAAGTATTTAAGACTATCATGATCCATTTTTACCTTGAAGAGTCTTACCATTCGGTAAGGTCGCCATTTTTTAAGTGCATGTAGTGTTTCCAACATTTCCTTCTCATAAATAGCTTGCTTTAGATGTAGCAGTAAAAATATCCAATCACCTACATCAAAACATTTTTCACTACAATTTTGATCTACCTATTGTTTCGTTTTATTTTTCACCGAAGTGGTGTTATCCTTTAAAATTTGGACAACTTGTTGTTGATGCTTGATTTGATATTTCACTGCTTGAACCTTTTTCTTCTTGATATGTCCTTCTATCTCTAGAGTTTGAGGAGTGGTAATTTCTTGCAATCCTTTACAAGATATGGTCGGATCCATTTTTTGATGCTCGATGTGATCTTTCACTTCTTGAACATTTTTCTTCTTGATATTTCCTTCTATCTTGATAGTTTGAGGAGTGGTAATTTCAACCAATGAATTACAACATATGGTTGGATTCATTTCTTCTTTCTTGATGTGATATTTCACTTCTTGCACCTTTTTCTTCTTGATATGTCCTTCTATCTTGAGAGTTTTAGGAGTGAAATTCTGCCAATCCTTTTACAAGATATGGGCTGATCATTTCTTCTTTCTTTGGGGTGGGGCCTGGAATATATCTCTTCTTTTGGATGTTTCTTGATCATTTCCCTTCTCCTCTTTCATTCTATGAAAATAAATTTATTCTCAGCACACTTATGCTTTAGTGCATTTGCTTAACATTGTAACAAGCCTTTTCTCTTTTTTCTCTAATTGTTGTGGTGTAACCCTTGTAGGTTGTGGAAGGCTAGGAGAAACAACACTTCCATCTTTATAGTTGTGAGGGGTATGCTTCCTAGTTTCCATAATTTTGCTTTCCACTATGTCATAAAGCCCTTTTACTCTTTCCAATTGTTGTAGTGTTTCTCTAGAGAAGGTGTTGTTCATTGTGTCCTCATAATGTGATATCATTACCTCCGTGAAAATTGACCACGTAACAAGTTGTTTACGAGAACAAAGCCCTTCATACCATAAAAATTGATCCGATTCTAAATATGAAGATGCAATACATGCCTTTTGTAATAGTGGTACACCATTTAGATAAAAATATTGCTCCATCTGAAGTATCCAATTTACTGGATCCTTACCATCAAACTTCCTCATCTTTCTTTTTCTTGATTTTAGAACCTCGATCTTGAAACAACTGTAACTCTATACTTTCGGATCTTTAAGCTATGAATTTGTGACCTGTAGTAGCCCTCTATATCCTATTTCCGATTCCACAAGTCTGATCCAAATTGGATTCTCCAAGAAAAAGTTATGGACAATCTCCCAAGATGACCAGATTATAGACTAGTTTAGTAGAGCGAACTTGTACGACGTTCCACGAGTCACTGTTTCGACCTCTGTCTCTGAGAAATATATAGAATAAATTATACTCTGTCCACTTTCTGCACCATTTTACAAAATTTCAATCCAATTCTCAGAGAACACGTTATGACGATTTTCCCTAGGTCACCTGTTTGGAATGTAATTTAGGAGTCTACAAAAAGACCAACTTCCTTAGATCATATCTCCGCAAATATAGCGCAAAATTCCCTAAAATTTGGACCTGAGATTTAGCATGATTTCTTCTCAAGTGGATTTTTTTTTGAACTTCCGAAACACCGTATAAAAAAAGTTATAGCGAAAATGCCACGATGACCTGTTTGGAGCAGCGAAACCCTAGAATCCAAGACTCTGATACCAAATGTTATGAAACCAGCTCAAGAAAAGATAGAAAAGATAGATCAATGCCTTATAATTTAGCCTCTTTGAGGGGGAAACCTACTTTACATTACATAAATGAACAATTCTTGGATGATACAAATGAAAAGACCTCCTTTCTATATATAGGAGTCTAAGGGGTCATAACATAATCAGAGCCTACATAACAGTAATAATCTAAGGGCACAATAATAACAATAGAGGGCTCCTATGGGGCACAATAGTAACAATATGGGCACTACATGGGTACATCAATATAATAAGTGGGTTGTACTAATAACAATAAGGGGTTACACTAGTAGTATAGGGGCCTAACAAAATTGTTGTGGTGTTGCTCTAAAGAAGGTGTTCTCTTTGTATCCTCATAATGTGCTATCATTTCCTCCATGAAAATTGACCATGTAACAAGTTTTCTACGATAACAAAACCCTTGATACCATAAAAATTGATCTGTTTCTAAATATGAAGATGAAATACATACCTTTTGTAATAGTGGTACATCATGCAGATCAAAATATTTCTCAATCTGTAGTATCAAATTTACCAGATCCTTGCCATCAAACGTCATCATCTCACTTTTTCTTGATTTTAGGAGCTCAATCTTGAAATAGTTGTAACTATATACTTTCGGACCTTTAAGTTATGAAATTGTGATTTGCAATAGCCCATGGTGTCCTCTTTCCAATGCCACCAGTCTGATCCAACTTGGATTCTCCAAGGAAGTGTTATGCCAAATCTTCCACGATGACCTGATTATAGACAAGTTCAGTAGAGTGAACTTGTACACTGTGCCATATGTCAATGTTTCAACCTTTGGCTCTGAAAAATAGATACAAGAACTACAGTCTGTCCTCTTTCTGTATCTTCTTGTGAAATTTCAATCTGATGCTCAGAGAGAAAGTTATGACGATTTTCCCAAGGTCACCTATCTGGAATGTAATTCAGGAGTTTACAAAAACACCAACTTCCTGAGATCATATCTCCACAAATGTACCGCAAAAAGCTCTAAAATTCGGACTTGAATTTCAATGCGATTTTGTCTCAAATGGGTTTTTTTCGCTTCTGAAACATCACAAAAGAAAACTTATAGAAAAAATGCCATGATGACCTATTATGAGCAGCGAAACCCTAGAATCCAAAGCTCTAATACCAAATGTTATGAAACCAACTCACAAAAATATAGAATATATAGTTGAACACTTTAGAATTCAGCCTCTTCGAGGGGGCGACCTCCTTGACATTGCACAAAGAACAATTCTTGGATGATACAAATGAAAAGACCTCCTGTCTATATATAGGAGTCTAAGGGGTCATAATATAATCAGATCTGACATAACAATAATAATATAAGGGCACAATAATAACAATAGTGGGCTTCTATGGGGCACAATAGTAACAATATCAAAACTACATGTGTAAAACAATATCATAAGGGGGTTGTACTGATAACAATAAGGGGTTACACTAGTAGTATAGGGGCCTAATAGCCATCGCTACATGTCACTCAGCCAGTGGAATCATGCGGTCGCGCTCAAATACCACCTCCCCTCCATTAGCGGTGCGATGGAAACTGCTTACTGCCTCCTGCTACCGATAAAACATCAAATCACTTCCCTATTGAAGACATCCATCCAAAACCCGAACGTGCCAAAAGCTTTGACTTTGCATAAAAAACAAAGTTAATCAGATTGTTGTCCTTATTTCTGAAAAACACATGCATGCAACCGGAATGTTGGAGTCAACCAGCTCGTACATTCAACTGTCTGCCACCCTCAAAATAATAGTTCGACGCCGCTCTGACTCCACCATTTGCACCCAGTGAACCTGCAATCCATTCCTCGTCACCAAAAATAGGTATTTACCAGTTTTTGTCCAGAAGCCCTGTGAATACTTGCTTTCCTCTATAATTAATTGGAAAAACCCAAATTTCATTATAATTCAGTTGCTAAATTTTGAATTCAAGACTCCCCGGACCCCTTCTTTTCACCAATTCCACTTAAAAACCCCAATTTCCTATTTGAAGCCACAAGAACGAGAGTGGAAACCCCCATATCCCTCAATGTAGCATCTATCACTACCCCTCACCGTGTTTTTGATTATCTACCCCTAGCAGATAAATATTTTCAAATAAAAGACCTGGATACCGACAAACACCACTTGAAAGTATTTTTCCAATGCCGGGACAATTACGTGAATGGCTATGATAACATAGGACTTTGGGAATCCAATCTCCCAATGTACATGCTCCCCTTTGTGCACATTTTCCCTAACATTATCCATCAGTGCCACAACAATTATAATCCCAACCTCAAAGCAGTAATGTCCCCCAATCAAACTGTTATTTTTACAATTGCTGCAGACTCAATTAATGAGATGCTTCAGTTTCAGCCTAGTCAAGACCTCACCCCCATTTCCCTTGGAGATTTGCTAGAGAAATCATCTAAATTGTCCCAGTCTGAAATCAGTCGCCTTTGCTAGACTTTCATGGATAAGCAGCATCAACCAAAAAGTCCCCCTCCCTATTTGTTAGTTTTCTTCACACAGACAGGCAGAAATATAATTGATATGATAGTTGCAGTCATGGGATTCAATACTAGTGAGTATGTGGATGAATTGACCCTAGTTTTAATGTCCATTTTTACCTCTGGTCAGTTTCCTGTTGTTAAGTATAACTATGTTACATTCATTGCTGAGAAAATCCATGGCCAGTTCATGATACTGGAAAATGAAAAAGTATTCAAGTATTCCACATTCATATATCACCTTTTCCTTTACTATTAGTCTGAAAAGTTCCCATTATCTATAAATAAACTTGATAGAAAGGGAAATCACAGATCAGTCATTTTTTGGATTTCTATCTTCCATTATTCATTTTCTTGTCCTTAATCATACAATGAACCTAGTGACCAGTTTTTCCCCCCTAGGATTAGTGATGAAATGAAAAGAATCCTTCAGTTTTCCAAGAAGTACAAAATAGTTGACTGGTACTTGTACCAGAATCATACAGGGATCATAATATATGGTTGCGAACTTCCTCCATTCAAACCAACAAAATATGTTCCTATGAGGTTGTTTGCATTGGAATATTATAGAAAAATGATAAACTCTAATCAGATTCACTTTACGAAGGCCAAAAAGAAAGCATTGTTGAGAATTAGAGATCACGTAGGCCCATATGTTTGCGACAATAGAGAAACAGGCAAAGAAGTAGAAGAAATCCTAGAACATATCAGATTAAAGAAAAGTTTTATTTGGAGATATGATCCACAAGGTTTCATTTGTGATAGGAGAATGAAACATAAGTTATCACCATATTTTCATCACAAAATCCCTGAAATAGAGCAATATGTAAATATGGATGAATGGAGGGAAGGAACTCTAGTTGAGATGGATAGTGATCAGGTCAATGTAGTGAATGTGATGAAAGACCTAGAAAAGAGACTTGACCTGAACTCTTATCATTAGGTACTAGTTGGAACTACCCAGAAGCCAACACGAGGAACTAGTGCCTCTACAGCAAAGACTTCTCAAAGTCACTGCTAGGAAACTAGTGCACGCCTTGCAAAACCACCATAGGAAAAAGAGACAGGGAAGCAACTACCCTTTCTAGTGTTCCTTCAGACCAGCCTGGTGCTAAGAGGCACAGGCTAAATCCACATTCAGAAGAAGATTTTTTTGAAGAAACAATAGGGAGTTTTAGGAAAGATGGTGGAGATAGTCTACATACATCCCCAATAGGTGGGACACCTTCTAATTCACAAAGGCAAGAGCTTGAATGACAACAAAGTGTAAAAGTTTCATCCTTTAGGTCTCCATCTGACAAGACCTTAGACATCAAAGGTAAGTTTAAAAAGATAATGGCCAAAAATGAACAAATAAAGGCTCAAGCCTACACACAATACTTGAAGATGGCCCCTACTAATCAAACCAGGTTGATGTCAGCTTATGACATCAAAGAGGGAGAAATGCAGACGAGTTTTCTAAAGCCTACAATACAACAACCCAAATCACTTACAGAGTACCCAAAAACTAATTTTGAGGTCTTGGCCAAAGATATTCACCCCATAGATCAAATTGAATTGCATAAGAAAATAGGGGAAATGGTTTATTCGACATGGACAAGCAAGGCCATGATGGCACACACGTTGGAGAATTCACTGAACAACATCACTGCTAAATTGCAGGTAGAAAGAGCCTCCTCATAGGCAAATGACAACAAAATTAAATCATTGGAGGATTTGATTATTGGATTGGGCCATAAGCCAAAGGATGTCAAAGCTACATAGGCCCTAATAAATAAAAGGAATGAAGATATAGCTGCACTGAGAAAGCAACTGAAATTTCCACTACTCATGCACCCATAGATTGCTAAGGTAATTGAAAAGAAGATGAAGAAGAGCTTATGGACTTGTTCCTCAAGCTAAATGAACAACTGAAAGAGGCAGAACATGAATTGGAGAAAACACTGTAAACAGGCAGAGTGATTCGACCTCTCGGCCTCAAAATTTAGTACCAGTGGTTTCTATAGCAGTCCCTTCAACATTGGAAACTGCTTTAGCACCAAATGTCCCTTTAGCAATAGCTAAAACTATTCGAGTGACAGGTACAGGTACAACACAGGTAGGAACTTCAAGTCAGAGCACAAAAGAGTTAATCAAATCCATGGAGGAAATGAAGCTTCAGGTTACTAAACTCCAAAAGGTAAAGGAGAAATTCATTACCTTAGAGCATAAGTATGATGTTTCAAAAATAAATTTTGCTAAAGAAGTGAGGAAAAACAAAGGCTTGGCTCAGCAAGTAAAAACACTAGAAAAAGATCTTACATTTGAAAAGCCTTTAACTGACATCAAAAAGATATTATGGACCAACATCACTCAATCAATCAATGATGTTTGGATATCAATTCAAATATTTTTTTAACAAATTGACTTAGTGAAGGCTGCTCTAAAAGAGATTGAAAAAACCAAGCAAGAACTAGGAGGGAAGCCTGAAGATGCCATCATATTAATAAACTTTCTAAACAACAGAAATAGGTATCAGTTGGAGCAGCTAAATATTGAAGATAGGACTGGAACCATCCTCGAATTAAAGAAAGTGTTGACTAAATGGACTCTAATGAAAAACCTGGAACGAAAATGTCAGAATATGCAGGAAGACATAGATGAATTTATGGAAAAATTTGGAATCTTACAAAGTAAAGGACTTCCAAGTCCTTTAGTCATTAATGATAATTTAATGAGGTAGGATGATTATGTCAACAAATTACATCAGTATGCAAATATCCAAGCCAGTTCCTCTACTAGTTCATCTGCACTGAAGGCATTACCCACAGGAAGAGTACTCTATGAAAGTTTGGAGAACCTCTTTTATGTTGACCATGAATTGAAACACTTGTTTCCAGTACAACTCAATTTTGTAAAATACACAGGTTCAGATGAAATCTACAAAAAAGCTTACAAGGCCTAGGATACCAAGAGATGGTTGGTGGACCGATATTACAAACATCTTATGATTTACCATGGTAAGAAGTAAATTGAATTATTTACCATAGTCAATTTTTGTAAAAATGGACGAATGATGGTAAAGCAAGTAAAGCGTATCAGTCACAGGTAAAAGAGTATCAGTGAAAAGATGAAAATAATCAGCCAACACATAATTATGAGCAAGACAATAAGATGCACAATCATAGGGCCTACCTTCAGCTCCTTCAACAAAAACAGGGACAACAACCGAGTAGTTCACATTCAGTTTCTACTTTCGAGACCATCTATCTCTACATTCATGTAAAATATATTTAGCTTTCCTAGAATATATCTATATCAGTGAGGAGATATTTTGTTGTAAATTTTCTATAAGTACTCCCTCATTCAACGTACTGGGGGTGGATTCTTAGACATTTTTGTAGACACTTTATTTTGTAATAGAAGAGTTGTTGAACAACTATTGTATGGCTAGCTGGACAAAGTAATAAAGCGAAGGACTTTTACAGGATAGTGAAACGAGAAACAACTAAATATTCTATATCTTATGTTTTACAATTTTCTTGTTTAAATACTTATATGTGTTCCATATATGAATGATAAATGAAAAAGTATATTTCAGAAAGAGCTTTAATGCATTCTATATTTAAAATGGTTTATATTCTTAATGTTTTATTCTAAGCTATCATAGGTAGAGAATTCTTAATTGCTCCTTGCTTTTCAGTTTATTATTGTGGAGACACTAGACAAGCATGCTTGCATACAACAACCAAAAGTTTAGCTGCATAGATCATTTGAAATGACAGACTTGGGTATACTTTATTATTGTTTAGGAGTGTTATTATAGAAAATTCAAGGTAGCCTATTGCTTCTTTATGTCACAAGCTAGGGATGCGAAGAAATACATAAAATATTAAATAGCGTGGTATAATTCAATTGTAGGTTCTTTTGAAACGGGATTGGAATTCTCCTTGTGTATGTTCTAATCTAGTGGGCATAACTTTAAATAAGAAACTAATAATTGTGGGGTTGGAATTGTCTCATAGTTCAATGTCCCAAATTTGTTCACTAGAAAGAAGCAGAGTGATTCATTGGGTTTATGGAAGGGATCATCATTTTCATAGGAAGATAACTTGAAATTAGTCATACATATTATTTCTCTTCTTATTGTACGTGCGTGCTTTGAAAGGATAACCACATCCTAAGACTCAATAATAGCTCTAGTAAAGTTTATATATGTGAAGCACTTCTCAGAAAACCCATCTCTTAATGATATTTGAGTGAGGAATATGTCGAATGATTCAATCTTGCACTGAGTCATAAAAAGGAAGTTGGAGTGTACAACATCTTGCCAACAAGCTGACTCCAACCATAATGTGAAAGGCAGGTTAACTACGAAACCTCTTTCCCACTTTGTAGTATTGTTGCCTCTTGAGTTCCAATAGGTATGTGGCTTCTTAGATCCAAAAAACTTATGCCAGGTAAACTCTGCATGATACAATTGTGACATGCAAGCTTGACAGATGCTCTAGTTTCCCTCTAAAAGAGGGTAAGTCAAAATATTACGACAAGATTAACTGTAATTTGATCATACACTATTGAAGTATTGCATGGAATAAAAAATATACTATTAATGCAATAATGAAGAACTCAAAATAAATGAATTTCTTATTGCTACAATAACGCCAATCTTGCAATTCTCAGATAAAGCACCTAACCTACATGGCAAAAGCTTCCTAGAATAGAGTACCTCCTACCTAGATGTGTGTCCCCAGGTCAAAATATAGAACCCTTCTCTACTATGCGCTTTTCTTAAAGATAAATATGTGCATAAAACTGAACTAATAAAAACACCTAAATTAAGAAAAGTGAGCATCTAAGCCAAACTATAAAAGCATACTAAATATGGCTCTATCTAGGTTTGGAAAACACTAAACAAGCATGCTTGCATACAACAACCACAATATTCCTAAAATCGATAAACTTCTTTCATCATTGCTACACCCTTATAGGAAAACTAATCTACAGCGTGTATCCCAAGGTATGGGATAGGTACTTCCACATAGGTCTAAGTGTGTAAACATGTGGCAATAGTCCAAAAGAATCTTAACCTTAAAAAATATTTTAATTAATAGAATTATGAAAGTAATTGGCTTTTATAAGAAAAACTGAGTTGACCTAATGAAATGTAGAGGCTATTTGCATTAATGAATTAAATGAATCTCAACCATTGATCTCAAATGATGTTGCTAATCTCAACAATGAATCACCTTGGAGATCAGATTTTTTTATTAAATCAATAACTCAAACTTATAAGAGGAACACTAAGCTAAAAGAGAATACACATTAGTGAGCATAAGACAATGAGGTAGTGAGGATCTCAATCATTGGCTGGAGGACATTCATCCAAGTGTGTGGAGTCCGAGGAGCAGTGAAAGGGATAGCAAGGGAGAAGGATCCAGATTACCCAGAAATATCAAATGATGAGTTTTGGAGGGTTTGATCAGTTGGAATTTCCCAAAATTTTGTTGTATTTGTATTTTTCCTCAATGAGCGATTATATCAGTAAGGGAGCCCTTACATGCTCGATATTAATTGATAAAACAACATATTTAAAAGGAAGAGATATATGTGTGCATGTGTATGAGATTGATGTGATTATCTTTCTTCCACTGTTCATTTTTATTTGTGGTAAAATCTCAACAATGTTTTTTATTCAGTAGATCTGCAACAATAATTATTTAATCAAAAAGGAATTTGTTGAGTTAATGATTAGCCAACATCTGGGATTAGAGAAATCAGCACACACACATGGACAACTTCAAAACAAGCGCCTTCAAAGAATTTGGCACCAAATAAATATGTCTATTTGTGTGATATGCACACTTTTACAAATATATACCTTTTACACGGATATTTAAGGGCATAAAATTCACAATTTACAAATATATTCCTTTTACACAGATATTTGAGGGCATAAAATTCACTTTTACGAATATATGCCTTTTTCATAGATATTTGAAAAAGCACCTTCTAAAAATTAGGCAAAAAATAAATATATATCTATGCATCTAATATTTTCACATTAACTAATATATTCCTTTTACATAAATATTTAATGACATAAAGTTCACAATGTGGAGAATAATTTCAACTTCTTTTCTAGTGAAAACCAGGTGGGGAAAACCTGGACACTTCCCTACAATTTGTAGACGGTATCAAATGTAAACCCAAACTAACCCACTAGGGATGTCAAAAGAGGCACACAAAAGGGGCAGCCAGGCCTAGGAACCCTAAGAAGTCCTACATGAAGTTCGAAGCACTCAAACACTAGAGTTATCCTATGGAAAGAATTTTCAACTTAGACAATAAGAATACAAACATAGTTTCCAAAACAAATTAAATAGGAAAGGAATGACTTTGAAATTAACTGTTGTAGAAATAAAAATTATATTAAAATGTATATTAAGGGATGCAACAAGAGGGCAGGGTATAGATTCTGAACTCTCTTTCACCCTAAGAATTTCCTACCCAAAACCCAAATAAGGTTTGACAACATATAGAGAAATGCATGCAAGTCATCAAGCATATCAAGGATATTTCTAGTGAAGGGTTGAGAGAGGCACCTAATTTGGAACCTAAATAGTTATGCAACAATGCAAATATATAGAAAATAATGCAATTACAAAAAAAAAATTGCTTGTTTCACTCTACATTCCATTAGTTGTATGTGTAAAAAACTGTAGTAGCTCGAAATACGTGAAGGGTTGGGTAAATGTGGGCAGAATGTTAGAAAATAGAACAGTGCTCTCTCCCCCATCCTCCAAGCATGTTAGTACCTTTGGGGATTTTCCTATCATCCTCAATACACAATGGATGAGAAGAAACATAAGTGGCGACATCCTTTGCTAAAGTAAGACACTCCTAGTAGTTAAGAGTGACGTTCCAAAGTAATAAGAAGTCCTAGGATTACCACAATACCATTAGTAATTCTAAGCTCTCCCTCTTCCAAATGACACCTAAAAGCATATAAAAATAACTAATAAAAAATTATCTTAATTCTCTTTTTATTCCTATATCTAAAAAGGTAGTGAAGTCCTCCCAAACCTTGATTCTCACTTATTTAAGTCACGCAAATGTTCATTTGATTCATTTTTCACCAACATCTCACTAGTGGCATCATATCAAGGATTTTATAGATTCATTTGTGGATAGGAAGCTTGCAAAGGAGTGGAACAACTTTTTGACACATTTCAAGTGCATTCAATTCTCAACAATCCACAAAATAAATTGTACAGAAAATTTTGATGTTCATCTTGTTATGTCTCCTCTAATTTTGATATTCAGGCATTTTGGTAGTTTTCATATATTTTATATTTTGGGAAATGTGTGTCGGATTGATTTACCTATGTGGATGTTGGGACAAGGTCAAAAAAAACATACTCTAAAGTGAAAGTGCATGCCACAAACATGAAACATGTTCCTCGATAATGTAATAATGTGAATGTCCTCATTGGAGAATCAAGCTAACTTTGGGTTGTCGAACCATGTGTAAGAAAGAGTTGACCACCATATCCTTGGATTGTGGGGATTCATGAACAAGTTTGTTCTTAGAGGGGTGTAACTCATTGCTTCATCGTTGAGTTCAGTGAAGCGATTCCTAATGAAAAATGAGTAATTAGAGTTTTGATTAGATACTTAAATTTGTAACTCCATATTGAAGTGTGAAATCCATGGAGGAGGTTATCATAAGTTGGGAAGGCTGTGAACATTAAATCAAAATAAGAGTTCCAAACTGATGGAGATTGATTAAGTTTTAGGTCCATCCTCCATGTCGCAAGGAATTGAGAGATGATGACATAAGTTTGTGAGATATGCAATCTTAGGGCAATCAATAGGTCTCCTGGAAGGCATCATATACTACCTTATGATCCCATTAGTAGGTCATGCTAAGAAGTAGATCACAACAACCTAGTGATAAGATCACAAGCAATGCAAGCTCTTTTGGCTACCATTATCCAGCATCAACTATGATATATTTTGCCTGAGCTGGAAATTATAAGTGAAGAGAGATTCCAAGTTCCCCCTTATTTAAGGGAGAGTTTGAGAATAATTCTTAGTAGGGGAAACTTTGAGGTGGCCAAATATGTTCAATTCCAAAAAGCCCAAATTGTTAAGCTATGACTAACTAGTATGAACAAGGGTAACTAGTGATGCAAATACCATAGTTACCAAATTCGATATGACATGGGGAAAAACAAAGGGAACGCATAAAAACTGGTATTGAATAATTCGAAATTATACATCTCATCAAACTAAAACATTATATAAATTTTTCAAAATTCATGTCTTAATAGGCTAATCCTAATTCCTTGTCTCATTCCAAGCCACCATAAAGGGATCAAAATCATGCTTACTTTCACCCCCCTGGTAAATTTTGAAAAAGCCTTTTGAGAATCCACTGTCCCTCCTTGAGGTGACTACATCCGATGCAACCATTGTATAATTGAGTAAACATTAATGTTTTCTACATCATTCTTAGAGTTTCTTATTAAAGGAAATAAAATCCTAGAACCAAAGTTTGAAGGTTCTGAAGAGAATGAAATAGTTTTATAGTCCATTACAAAAACCAATGAAAAGATTAAATTTAAAATAAAATAAAATTTGGAGATCAAAAAGTTTGCACGGGCCAGTAGTACATGAAACGATAATGGTACTAGACCCACAAAAGAATGACAGTAAAATGAAAAATTAAAATAGGTAAAACCAATACAAGGCAATCCCAAATAAAGTAGAGATATCCTACACAAGAAGAAAACCTTGAATAACCTCATCGGTTAGCTCAAGTGCTCATAAGCCAGAAGTGAGATCTCTCCCGCAAAGTTGAGCAGGTTATGAGTTTGACTCTCTTGATCCCCCGACATTAGGATCCATAATCAGGGCCAATGTTTCACCCCATTTACCATCTATAGCTCATAAGGAAGTACTCAAAAGCACTTTCGGTGATGTTTTTCACTTGGGAAAAATGAAGCAAATCTTGATTCAAAGATGTCATTTGAAAAATAATGTGATTATCAAATCTTTAGAAAATAGTGAGGAAGAAAACTAATGGAGTCAATATCTAGTAGTAAAGATAATGTGATAGTTGTGGTTCTAGCAACCAAGAAGAAATTTGAAAAAACTTAGAATTAATGATTAGGTCATCTAGAAACATCAACTACTTGATACATCACAAGCTACTAAGCTAGAAAGAGGAGACATAGAAGCTACATTTGTCCATCACAAAAGAGCTCATCAATTGTCAACAATAAAGATGACTTTTGTCTTTATGAACTATACAGTCAACTTAAAATATTTCCATGAGAATTCACAATATTTATCTCCCTGCCACCAAATTTTTACATTGATTACACATACCATCCAATGTAAATTGCACCAAATAATTCGGTATGATTTTTTTCCAAATTTTAAACTATTTGTACCAGTTCAGCCAAACTTCGTAGTTAAGGAAAATACTCACATAAACATAGAAGAATGAAAGTTGCATCAAAAGAAGATTGTCAAATTGTGCATGATGTGATGTACACTCTACATTCCATTAACTCTATATAAGAGGAGCTCTAATAGGTCGAGGTAATTCAAGAGTTCAGTGGAGCAGGTGGATTGTTAGATTTGTGATCTTTGATGAAGCCACCTTTACAATGATGTACATAAAATATTAAGTAGAAGATTACAAACAATACTTTTTTTGAATTATTCTTTTCTCATTTGGGGGAAATACTGTAGAGGACTCCATGGTAGGTCATGTGTTTACACATGCTCCACGTGGAGGTTTTTCATAGCATAATTTTTCACCTTTGGTGGAGATATTGTGATGAGTTTCTTTTGTAGTTTTAAAAATTGATGGCATCAATCAAGAGCTCCATGGAGAGTATTTTTATTGGTGCCATTTGAAGCAATACCATTTCACAGTTTGATTGAGGATGACAAAAGGGTTTCAAAGTTGTTTTGGCAGCATGTATTTAGAACGGGAGTTTAGGCTGGTCTCATAGCCTACTTGATATTGACAACATTTTTGTGGAAGGCCTCATGCTACTATGCATATACTACGTTGTGGTCATTTACTTTTTCTTCTTCCATGAAAGGTTGGTTTTTGTTGTATGCAACCACTATTCTAGGATTGTGATGACATTTTCAAAGGGCTAAAGAGGATAATGGCCTGCCATTGGGCTTAAAGATCTATATTGTAATGGAGCAGTGGTACACAATTAGCTTAAATATGGTTTAGGGGTATATTTTTCCCTAATATTTCATTGGCATTTTATGGTAGGTTCGTTTATGTTTCTTTAAACAAGTAAATATTGCTTCCTTGCAAGTTTCTTGAGAGACTGCAAGGGTTTGTACCTATATATTTATTCTCTATTTCTCATCATTTCTTTAGAAAGGGGGTTTGACAGTGTTTTCATGATTTTGATCTATTGTGTGCTTTAAAGAGATCTATTTCGAATAGGATATTTTTTAAAGTTGGGGGCCCTGCAAGCCCTTACTTAAAGTTGTTTAAGATACAAAGAGCATATTACAGAAAGTGATGTCAATATATTTCAAAAACAATATGAACTAGAAATTAGACACAACTATTATCACTGTAGTTGTTCTGTGTTTTTGAGAAGTAAGAGAGCCCCATATGTTGGATTTGGTAACAAAGTAATCATAATAATGTCCCATTTCCAGAATTAAAATAATTAGGAATTATTTCCAACTTTAATTGATAGGAAAATTGATATAGATAGGAAAGATTTATTTTCCAACTATCATCATCTTAAGTCCAGACACACTTCTACTCTAATATCTTATGGTTCCACCTTCTTGTTCTATTTCAAATATGAATGTCAGTAAGAATTTAGAATGTTTGTGCAAATGATTATTTTAATTCTCAGAATTGAGAACACTGACCAGGAAAGGATGAAATTACACCTAAATAATGTTGGGTTGCGTTATATTCTTTCCATGTAGTTCACAGGGGGTTTGAAGGGCACTTGTAACTCCACTTTATGGGGTTCGGGGCAGCGCCCCAGAAAATTTTGGTTTTGGACCCTATGTTAGGTTGGTCGGACCCACCTATGGTTTTGTGCATGATTTTCACACATGTTTTTTGGACGCGATGGTTTTCGGTCCGTGGTATTGGATCAGATGGCTTTCAGTCCATGGTATTGGATGCTTTGGCACATATAAATATGTATCGTAACATTGAAAGGAACATAATGAAAAATCAAGCTGGTATTCCCAATTTTGGGATCTAGGGGAAAATATTTGTGTATACGTGTTTTATGTGTTATGATCTCCCATTGTTTATTTTCTATGTTTTAGAATTTGTATGAAAGTAATTTGTGTACAAGATTAAAACCTACATTTGGTATCATAGTTGTTTTGGCTTCAAGGGGACGCCTTTGTTGCTGAGGGGTTTATCTTGGGCCTGTGGTACACCCTGTTCAATGGGAGATCTACGAGATTGATCCTGGTGGTGAAATAAGATGGCAAGTAATGGAAAGATAGAGATCAAGAAATTTGATGGTCAGAGTTTTGAGTTGTGGAAACTGGAGGATCTATTGGTGGATAAACATAAGTGGATCGCGGTAGATCTAGGTACTAAACCAACGGGAGTGTCGGATGAAGAATAGAAGAAGTTGGATCGGAAGGCAAAGAGCATAATACGATTTTGCGTCTCAGATTCAGTATTGTTGAATGTATCAGGGGAAGCTACAGTGAAGGCTTTGTGAGACAAGTTAGGGACTTTGTACCAATATAAGTCTTTGGTGAATAAATTGTTCCTGTGGAAAAAGCTGTATAACCTAAGGATGAAAGATGGAAACTCAGTGACAGAGCATTTGAATGCATTTAATACTGTGGTAAGTCAGTTAGCATCTGTTGATATTAACATTTCAGATGAAGATAAGTGCATCAGTTTGTTGTGCTCTCTACCAGATTCACGGGATAGTCTGGTTATTGCAATAGGTAGCAATGCAACTGGCTTGCATTTTGATGAAATAGTCTCATCCTTGCTGATAGAGGAGATGAAACAGAAAAATATGGAGAGCCAAAATGGTGATGCCTTGTCTTTATGAGGGAAAACCTAGAACAGAAACAAAAATAAGTCACTGAGTGGGAGATCTAAATCTAAAGGGAGATCTAAATCTCCAGGAAAACCTATAAAGGTGGTGTGCTGGAAATGTGGAAAGGAAGGGCACTACAAAAGGGATTGTAAATCTAAAGCTCCTAACAAAGGAAATAAATCTGATGAGGCTCCTTCTACAGAGGCGAAAACCACCTCAGATGAAGGAGGGGATGTGTACTTGGCTTCTTCAAGTACACATGTAGATCATGAGGCATGGTTGATTAACTCGGGTGCATGCTTTCACTTCACTCCCGATAGAGAATGGTTCTGTGAGTATGAGAT